>JAUELO010000179.1:43003356-43014841 GCA_032357855.1 Amphibolips quercusostensackenii | reverse complement strand
GCTCTCCAGGTTCGCTTGTTTCATCTCTTTCTCGTATTTCACTTTTTTCGCCCTTTTACACAATTCTTATTTTTTACCATTCAACTATTATGGATAGCGTTAATGAGGTGCCCATCCAGCAGATAATAACGAGAGAACCAGGGGTAGGTAGTAGAATCATTAACACGGCTGTTTCCCTTTCGGTAGTCGAGTTGAAAATGCAGTGACATCTCAATTAACTAGTAGTACGTTGATTGACCATTTGGGCAGAAGCGAGGACCATACAGTGAGAATAACAAATCTCTCTAGAGCAATGCATTACCATCCTTGTCAACGAGCTCATCTGTCTCTATGATAATTAGCATAAAAGGCTATCTACCTGACCGTAACGGTGCACTTTAGGAACTATTTTCACCTCTATGATTGAAATTTCTCTTCTAAAAAAATAGCAATTTGTCTTCATTTTGTCTTTTGAAATTTTAGGAATAGCAGACTTAATAACATACTTATTCCTTATGATTAATTAATAATATAAATCCTTAATAATAGAAATAAATTTATTTTCATAAAGTTAATGTAAGTAGAAGGTAGCCGTTTTAATCGAAGAAACAAATTCCCGATCACTTTCCGGTTTTTCCCGGTTCGCAAACATCTTTCACGGCCAATGAAATAAAAAGATTCGAACTCAAAAGCTAACCATTTTTCCATTTAAATTAGTGAAAAATGAACTGCAAATAAAAGCACACAAAGTGGAAGTCTTAAATTTTTAAATTTTAAAATTAAAGTCTAAAAGTTTTTTTAATAAAAAATGTTGTATTCAAATGCTCAATAACTTACACGATTTAGAATTTTTAACTTTTATAAATTGTAGAGTTTAAAGATTTAGATTCAGTTACAAAAATATCAATCCATGTTATTATTTTCGATGTTCCGAATTGAAGAATCAATCAATGAATTGATTTTTTTTTTAAATTATAGTACTTTATCCAATTTTAAGCTGGAAACATTAAAACTTGAATGATAAAATTTTTTTCAACTAAACACTTTTTAGATTATACGTAGAATTATTTTTTTAAATAGTTTAGAAATCCTTAAAAAGCTTCAAAATTTGATTTCAAAATCTTCAAAAATCTGCTTGTTGTTTCAAATTTGTTCAAATTAAAATTTTTTTTTGAAATTTTGTTATAACTTCTAGATATCTTTTAAAATGATTCGAATTTTTCCTACTATTTTTAGAAAATCCCACAAAATTAGAACTTCTAAAATTATTTTTCAAAATACAAAATCATTTTCAATTTTCCTAGCAATCTTAAGAAAACTTTTTTATTCTTTCAAAGCCTTTCACAATTCTTAAAAAGCTTCTAAATTTTTTGTTCGAAATCTGCAACAATCTACATTTTGTTTTTATTTAGGCCATGGCTATTTGCACCGAAATTTCGGTACGAATAGCCAAATTTTGTCGGAAAACACACTTTGTTTTAATTCTTTGAAATCATTTCAAGTTTTAAATTATTTTTCACTCTTTTCAAAACATCTACATATCTTTAAAAAATATTCGAATAGTTCTACAAATGATAAGCGTTCAATTCTTACTCATCCATTAAAATTTAACAATTTCGCTTATGAATTACTAATTTTTTAAATAAAACAATATCAAATCCTAACGTTAACAGTTTAAAATCTCTTTGAAATTTTTACGATTCGAAGCTTTTTATTCCAAACAATGCAGTTTTAAATTATTTACTTTTGAATATTTGGTTTGAAATTATTCGCCTTAAATAAACAGTCAAATATTGCTAAATATTGAATTATTATTGTTTTTTTTATCTAAAGAATTTCAATTTGATTGGTTTGAAAATGGTATATGTTAGACTGAAACGATAATCCTAATTTAATAAATGCCTTTAATTATGAATTTACTATTATGAAGTTATGTGTTTTCAAATCAAAAATAGATTATAAAGTTTCAATCGGTAGTTTCTTTTTACCGATTAAGACTGTTGAATTGAGACACTTTAATTTTTAACGTCATTTCCTGGTTTTCACGGTCCAGCGGCCACCTTGAGGTACCATATTCCTAAGATTGCAAGTCGAAGTATAATTGCATTTTTGATAAAATATTTGTATTTTCAATAAAAAAAAAGGTAAATCTTTAATAGGATATTTGAATTTTCAAACTACAAAGATGAATATTTAAAACCAAAAAGACAAATTATGAAGTAGGAAAGAAAAAAATATACCAAATTATTGTATTTTCTAGACAAAAAAGACGAATTGTTTACGTACTAGTTATACTGTTTTACCAAAAATATAAATTTTTGACAATAAAGTATATTTTTTACTAAATAGTTAAATTTTTAAGCCGAAAATACCAATTTTTTACAAAACATTTGAATTTTCAACAAAAAAGTTATTTTTCTACTGCGTAGTAGAATTTTCAACCTTTAAAAATAAGTATTAAGAACAAAAATACGAATTTTGAACCAAGAAATAAAACTTGAGCAAAATGTTTAATTCCAAGCCAAAAAGACAAATTATTTGAGAAATCGTTATATTTCCTACCGAAAAACATGAATTTTGAATAAAAAAGTTACTTTTGATCAAGTAATATAATTTTCTACTACAAAAAAAAAAATGTCCACCCAAAAAGACAAATTTTCTACGAAACAGTTGAATTTCAACCCAAATCTATACATTTTTAAACGAAAAAGTTAATTTTAAGCCAAGTAGTGGAATTTTCTTAGAAATTATTGAATTTGCAACCAACATAAATGAATGTTCAATCCAAAAAGACGAATTTTGAACAAAAATTGTGTTTTCAACCAAAAAAGAAAAAAATAAACTATAATCTTAATTTTTTAATCCAAGTAGTAGAATTTTCTTAGAAATTGTTGAATTTTCAACCTACAAAGATTGATGATCCAACCAAAAAGACGGACTTTGTACAAAAGTTGTTTGTGTTTTCAACCAAGAAAAAAAAACTATATTGTTAACTTTTTAACCCAAAAAGACGAATTGTTCACGAAACAGTTATATTTTCAACATCAAAATATGAATTTTTAGCAGAAAAGTTATTTTTAATCAAATAGTCACATTTTCAACCCAAAAAGATAAATTTTTTATAATACAGCTCAATTTTCAATCGAAAAATGTGAACTTGTAAAAAAAATGTTTTATAACCAAGAAGCTGAATTTTCTACTAAATAGTTGAATTACTTTGTACAAAACAGATGAATGTTTAGCCCAAAAATAATAATTTTCAACACGAGGGTAATTTTTAACGAAATAATCAATTTTCTACCAAATTACTGAGTTTTCAACCAACAATGATGAATGCTCAATTCTTTGAACAAGAGTTGAATTTTTAAACAAGAAAAAAAATGGTTAATTTTTAACCCAAAAATACGAATTTTTTTACAAAAAAATTGAATTTTTAATCAAGCAGTAAAAATTATACATCTGCAGAAGAGATGAATTCTGAACCCAAAATATAATGGTACGCTATTAAATTATAAGGAAATTTTTATTTTCGAACAGGAAATATTACTTTACTGCCAAACGATAGAATTTCAAATCCAAAAGAACGAAATTCCTATGCAGGAAGACAAATTTTAGCAAGACAAATAAATTTTCGATCAAAAGAGATGACTTTTTAACAAATTAGTTAAATATTCAACCAATCAGTAGAATTTTTATTGTAAAGGGATGAATTCTGAACTAAAAATATAAAAGTAGACTTTTCGATTCAGAAGAATTAAATTTTGACCAAAAGAGATGACTTTTTTGCGAAAAGATAAATTTTAAATAAAAAAGAATTTTTAACCAATTAGTAGAGTTTTATCAAAACAGATGAATTATGAACTAAAAATGTAATAGTAGACTTTTTAATTCAAAAGAATGAACTTTGGACCAAAAAATTTATAAATACAAAATATTTGAATTTTCAAACAATCAGTAGAGTTTATATCCAAAAGAGGTGAATTTTGAACTTGAAATATAAAAGTAGACTTTTTAATTAAAACTAATTTACATTCGACATAAAAAGATGACTTTTCTACGAAAAGATCAATTTCAAATGAAAAAGAACAAAATTTATACCCAAAAAGACGTATTTTCAACAAAAGAATTGAATTTTCCAAAAAAAATATAACTTTTTAACAAAATATTTGGATTTTCAACCAATCAGTAGAGTTTTATCCAAAACAGATGAATTCTAAACTAAAAATATAATAGTAGACTTTTAAATTCAAAAGAATTAACTTTTGACAAAAAAATTTACAAATACAAAATATTTAAATTTTCAACCAATCAGTAGAGTTTTTGTCCAAAGGAGGTAAATTCTGAACTTGAAATATAACAGTACACTTTTCGATTTAAAAGAATTAACTTTTGACCAAGAAAGATGACTTTTCTACCAAAAGATGAATTTTAAATAAAAAAGGGCAAAATTTCTATGGAAAAGATGTTTTTTTAACCAAACGTTTAAATTTTTAATAAAAAAATATAATTTTTTGACAAACCATTCAAACATTCAACCAATCAGTAGAGTTTTTAACCGAAAAAGATCAATTCTAGACAAAAAATATTATAGTAGACTTTTTAATTGAAAAGAATCTAACTTTTAATAAAAAATTTTATCTTTTTACCAAAAGATATATTTGAAATAATTAGACGTAATTAATATGCGAAAAGACAAAATAATTGAGTATTCATCACACCAGTAGAGTTTTTAACCAAAAGGTATAAATTCCCAAACAAAAATATAATAGTAGTCATTTTAATAAAAAATAATAAACATTTATCTATATAGTTGAATTTTCTTATTCGGTTCTATTCATCCAGTTCACATTTAACCCAAAAAAACAAGCAAAAGAAAATTTTTTTTTGAAAATGGGGGAAAAAAGGAATTCTTTAAAAAGGAAAAAAAAGGGCAATGAGGTACACAGCGTGAAGTATGTTAGAAGGCAATCAAAATAATAAAATTGCAAGTACTCCTACAATAAACTAACTGTCCTGGCTTATCTTTAAAGGAAAAAATCTTTAAAGCTTTAGGAATATTTTATATCGAGATTTCAAGACGTTAAAAGCTTCAAGTAAGAAGCATCTGTATAAGGCTGGTAATTTTGAAAGGTATTAAGTAGCTAATTTTATGTCCATACAAAATGAATAAGAGTTTAAAATTGCTCGCGAAAATTAATCGTTCACTAGCTGATTCCTGTTTCATCGAGATCCGACAACGAAATTTACCTTATCCATCCAAGGCAAATGCGATACAGGACGTCCTCCCAGAGACACTATTATAACTTAGAGCAAAGGACAAAGTTTTCGTGGGACTCACGGGACTTTCGTTTTTACTTCTTAACCATAAAGTGGACAATATTTTATTTGCAAGAAAATGTAAATGAGAAAAGATGTCACGAATAATATACAAATTTTCTGCTGAGATTTTAGTTTGTTAATTACAGTCAATTAATCTCTTTAATTATCCAACAGTAAAAAATCTAAACGATCTTAAGATACGTGAAGATCGAAATGAAATATACTGTCTCATAAATAATTATTCTTATGAATAACCCAAACATCGTAGAATGCAACATATTTCAAGAAATTTCACAGACCTAAAGAAAAATCCAAAGCATTAGAATTCTTAAAAATCACTATCAATTATTAAGAAATAAATGCAAAGCAAGATATAAGAATCGTATGAAATGTAACCTAAAAAGAAAATTAGAAAAGTGAAAAATCAAACGTCAGCATAAAATTTTTCATGGATAACAAATATTGCAACAGAACTCAAAGGTACATAGCAAAATTATGCACATATTTTATATATGGCACCTTCCTCTAATTACCTTTTTTGTATAGGTAACAAGGGTGCTACTTTCATAATCCACTTTTTGTACAGCCATATGACAAGCTTATTTTTGATAAGTATATCCGGTACATCCCATAAGCAGGCTTATTTTTCGATAAGTATAAGAATGATATTTAGAAAAATAACAGTTTGACAAATTTATTTTTGTTTTGTATAAGGTCCTAAAATAAAAGAATGATTAAAAAACTAGAAAAATTAATTTTGAAATTTCTAAAGGATGAAATATTACAAAGGTACTCAGTAGTACATAACAAAAATTATGCCCATATTTTATACATGGCATCTTCTTCAGAATACCCTTTTTGTATAGGTAACGAAAGTATCATTTTTATAACACAGTATTATGTACAATCACATGACAAACTTTTTTTTATAAGTATCTGATTGACATTTTAATCAAATCATTTATAACTTTAAACATTATGTAAATCCCATTGTCAACCTTACTTTTTATAAGCACCAGGATGACATTTTAATTTAATTGTAATATAAATCATGTGTTGCGTGAAATACGTAAATTTTAGAAACCTGAAAACATGCTAATTATAAAATTTAAGAAAAACAGGTCACAGTGCCCAGATCTAAATTTTGTGGTTGCTTCTGAACCAAGCTATTCAGATTATTACATTTTCCGAATAGGAGAAGAATCAAACCAAAAATTTATACATTATTAAATTTTCTAATTTTGAAATTATCCGTTATACATAAATTTAAACAAAAAGATTTCTTTTGAAAAATTAAGTTAAAAATTATTTGGTCTCAATTAAAAGAAATCTTAAAATATTGAAAACCAAACCCTGCATATAGGAACGAATCAGAGGTTTAGTGTCTCTATTTAAAAAATTGTATTTAAGATAGCAATTTAATCTACTTCCTTATAAATAATTTTATGCAAAGAAATCAGAGCATGAAAAAGATTCACACCTTAAAATTAGATTTACAAAACTACTAACTTTATCTTAGGCCCTAAGGAATATATATTCTAATTATCTCTCTTGAATAATTAGAAAAAAGGTTACTACTAAAAACATAATTAACACATTTTTTAATTTGTTGATTATGTCCATGAATTTAATTAATAATCAAAAAATTTGTTTACTAATTTAATAGGTACTTGAAATTCAATGCATATTTAACATATTATTACTTGTAATAAAATATATTTTCCTGAGATCAGCGAATATGATAAAAAGAAGTTTGATTTAAATAAATATAAATCGGATACTATAAACTCACTGTTACAAACAAAAAGAATCGTCATTTGCTTTAGCAATACAATTCTTAAAACAAATTTGAGCACGCTTAAAAATTTTTTTAACTTTCCCTGATCAAAAAAAAACTGATATTTTTCAGTTCTTACCGTACTGTCGTAGAAGCTTGAGAAAATCCAATACGGAAACTTACCTGAAACAAACAAAAAAAATTTATCAGAAAATCTCTGGTAAAAGAAAATGTTTAACCTTTGAATTTAAAAATATACATATATTTCAAAACATTAAAAAAAAATTATGATCAGAACCTAGATCGATATAATGATGACTAATATTATCGACATATAAAAAATTAGAAGCTGCATTTTCAACCAAATAGTTGATTTTTCAAGCCAAAAAGTCGAATTTTTTAGAAGAACGTTGAATTATGGACAAAAAGGTTCGTTTCTGTCTAATAAAAATTAATTTCCAAAAAAACCCTTGCTACGATATAAGATATATTTTCAATTCAAACGGAAGAATTAAACAGCTGAGTTTCTACCGAGAAAATGACATTCACAAAATAGTTGAATTTTCAGCAAAATAATTAAACTTTGAACAAAATAGTTAACTGTTTTACCCTATAGCTGAGTTTGTAACCAACAAAGATCAAAGTTCACCCAAGAAGATTAATTTTCTACCAAAAGACGTAGCTTAGTAGCTTAGTAGTAGCTTAGTAGTAGTAGCTTAGTGGTAGGAGCACCCGACCGGTAATCGGAAGACTTGTGGTTCGATTCCCAGAGGAGCGAAGGAGATCTTTTAAAAAAAAAAAAATTTATTTAATAATTTAATTTTAGTCTAAAAAAAAGTTAATGAATTTCTGTTCGTTGAGTAGATCCCTTAAATCGATAGTGTGAATTTTTAATTTTCAGTGTGTGAAAAAGGTTCTTCACTGATCAATTGTTACTATTACTAATGATAATACAGATTTCTTGTATTAAGTTGAACATTATCAATCCAAAAAAATGACTTTGCTTTAATTATTTCTTTATAACACAATAATGATTTTCTAAAATTATTCTAGCCAACTGGAAATTATTCCCATTCAGTTTTAACACTGTTTTAAGATCTCCTTTGCTCAATCTGAATGTCTTAAAAAAATTGCACTAGGAGAAAGTTAAAAAAAAATTAACTATGTTGTTAAATGACAATTTTTTAAACAACTAGAAAAATCTAATCATACAAATTTTCTCAAAATTTAAAAAACTTTTATTTATAAAAAAAAACGTTTGAATGGGATAAATAGTGTAGGCTAAAAATTTATTTACAGGTATTTTTTTTTTGCCCCACTGTGTGACGGTTATATGAAATGGCATTTATATCTCGGATTTAAAAATAGGAGGGGGTTCAAACATATCGAGAATCATGAATAATGTTTCTAAAGACCCATAGAGAGCAAATAGTCCGTGTTTTACGAGTCTTTCTGATAACGTAGATTACGTCCAAATGCTACTGAACATTGGAACTTTTATAGAGGTCTCGACCACTATACACAGGTAATGGAATGGGTAATAAAAACACAGGTTGATATGTGCAAGCGGACAAACGACTAAGGCAAGAAACGTAAAAGAGCTACTTTTTACCGAGCAATAGGTGAAATTTCCTAGCTAAACTTTCTTTCTTTAAAATTAAATTCTATTTTTAGTGGAAATTGGACGTTTGACAATCCCACCATTTACCATTTTTATTGTTTCTATGATTACTGAAATATAACTGGCTCCTGAATAAGTTGCGTTATTCGTATTATTATTAGGGTTCCTTAGCCGCTGTTTTTTCCAAGGAGGAGACGTAAGGGGAAATAAGGGGAGCGGAAAAAGCGAAAATTAGGAGAAATGATAAAAGAGCAAGTAGGGGAAATTTGTGGAGGAAAAGTAGAAAATATAAGGGAAGGGAACAAGAGAAGAATTAGGAAAGGGAAAGTAGGGTGAGGAAGGACAAATTAGAATTAAGGTGAGCAAAAGAAGGAGAAATTAAAAGAAAATTGTGGAGGAAAAGTAGGGAAAGTGAGGGGTCGTGAGAGGAGGAGAATTAAGAGAAATTAGAGAGGGAAAGTAAAAGACGTGAAGGGTAATTAGGGGAGGGGAAGCAGAGACGGGAACTATGGTCAGTGAGGGGGAAGTAGTGGAAATGATAGAGAAAGTAGGGAAATGTTTTAACTATTTTTTGTATACTAGATTCATAAGATTTGACAAAATATTAGGAAAAATTTGAATCAGTTTAATAGATACTTAAAACTTTTAGAAGTTTTAAAGAAAATTAAAAATATTTTATGAATGCTTGCAAATCATTTAAAGTTTCTAAATATTCTGAATCTATCAAACTTTGAAATACCTAAATATTTTTTAAATTATTCCAATTTTGCTAAATATTTTGTTAAATTCTACATAATTAAAAAAGTTGCCTCAAAATCTTCCAGATTCTCCTCAAACAATATCGGAAATCTTTTGAAGGTTTTTAAAATATTCTCTTCAAATTAATTCTTCAAAATGAAAAATCATTAAAAATTTTTAAAAGAAATTTTGAAAAAAATTGTATTCTTTTGAAACCTTTGAATATTCCTAAATTACTAAAATTCTCTAAGTTTTTTGTTCGAAATCCTCAAAAGTCTCCATTTACTTTCAATTTTTTTCAAATCTTTTCAAGTATTAAATTATTTTTAAATCTTTTCAAAACTGCTAAATGAATGACATTTTTTTTTAAATTTTGTAATCCTTAGAAATTGTAAATGTATGTTTTGAAATCTTTTACGTTCTATTCAAGAAAATCACTTAACATTATTTAAAACTTTCAAAAATCTGCATTGTATTTTAAATTATTTAAAATCTTTTCAACTTTTCTAAAATTTCTAAATATCTTGTGAAATCATTTGATTTTTTTCTAAAATTCATTTTAAAATGCTGCAAAACTAAAAAAAATGCTCAAAATCTTCCAGACATTTTAAATAATTTTGGAAATTTTTAAAAATATTTTTATATTTCTCTTAAAATTGAAGTTTTAAACAAAAAAAAATTTGAAATTTTTTAAGCAATCTTAAAAAGCTACATAAGCTTCGTACATTAGAATATTCTAACTTTTGGTCCATAATTTAATTTTTTTCTAATCTCTTTAACAGTTTAAAAAGTTGACAAATTATAGTGCAGTAGCAAAACTGCAAAAAAGGATTATTTCTTAACTTTAAAGAACCATTTATAAATTAAAAGTTTATCTTTAATCAATAATGTTTAGAGACAATTATAAATGAATTTTATCCTACAGACGATCAATGTTACTCGAAGTATAAGGTTTAGCGCGATTAGTAATTACTTTCTCAAGCTATTGGCCGAGCTTGACAAGTGCGTAGGGTTTCTTAGCGATTTTATCAGTTCTCTGTGTTTGTCCCGGTTTAAAATTAAGTGGCCACATGTTCGGAATTTTGAGCCATCGACCACGAGGTCGCATTCGAGTCATCTTTTCCTTTTTTAACCCTGATTAGTAGTTTTCAGAGGTGTTTTTATGGTGTTGGCCGCCCATGCAAAACACCCAGAAGAATTTCTTGCCATCATTTTTCTTTCAAGGAAGAGTCTGCTGTGCTATTGAAGCTTGGCGTCGGTTTAAGGACTACGGCGTTCCATCATACAAGGTAGGCGTTAGGAAATCACTTTCCCGCGTCATATCTTACGCAATGATTCCTTATTTTCGATGTGTTTTTTTTTAAATTTTCTTTTCGTTCGTTCGAGTGATTCGGGATGTTGAGCGTTCAGATTTGTAAAGTAACGTCGCACGTATTTCTGGCCCTTCCGCCATTTTAGAGAAGTGAGTTGCGAATAATTTTATAATTATTTTTCCTAGTATGTAAGCAGTATTGCCATCGATGTTAAGTGTGGGTTCTTTTTTTCTGTTTTAAATGTTCTTTCCTTCGTATTAAGAGTTCCTAATTGAGCTTGTGAATCAAAATGTAGCTAGAAGTACGACCGGTCGGGTCACTTGCTTCAGGCTCTTTTCTCTATTGTCAGCATATTTTCTTTCTTTCTCGTTTTTATAATAAACAAATATTTAATTTAAAAATAACGATGGTCTAGGCGTTTCTCGCCCTCACGAAATCCCTCTGCCGTTGAGTTAGGGTAATTAATCTTAATATTTAATTTTTAATATTTAATTTTCAATATTTAAATTTTGTTCTTGGCCACGATAAAAGTAAGCTAAGGATTTATGACGTCACTCACAGCCTTGTAAAACGCAAAGCTGGCCAGGCGTTATGAATTGTTGGTTCCTTTCACTCATTTCGTGGATCATTAAATTTTGACAACAGTTTAAGTTTCCGGTTCGCTATTCCTTTTGTCCTTATCAAATACTGGGGCCTGGTTGGCACCCCAATCGTTTAGTATTTATTCCGAGATACTTG
>JAUELO010000179.1:42938358-42954502 GCA_032357855.1 Amphibolips quercusostensackenii | reverse complement strand
TATCCTGTCCTTTATTCAATATCCTACAAAGATAAACACTATAATGCGATTGATACTCTAGTGGACCTGATCACTAAGCTTGAAGTTGTCTGTGAATCGTAGTGCGTATCTACCTTGGTACCTTCTTCTTTTTATAAAAATAAATACAATAACCTTAATTTTTTTGTTATAGTCTATTGGCAAACCGTTAAGAATAAGGACGAGGACGATCATATGGTCAGAGAGGCCGAATAAAGTTGAAATTATTATCGAATTTCACTAAAGCTAACTTGTGCTGAGGCAGGCGGTTTCGAGGGATCCTAGAAGTCGTAACATAAACATTTTGGACAATGCTGGCGACTTGCAGCGATAGAGTCCCATAGTCGCCACACAGTCGTAGATTAAACATTGGCGATCATGGGGACACCCAGGGTTCTAAAATCTTCAGGGGAGGTAACCCAGTGTCAGTTTTGCTCTGGTTGTCGGCCTAAGCAGTCGCTTCTTCCTTTTTGTTTTAATTTTAATATACTTTTGTCGGTCATATTTGTAGCATTTGTACTCATAATTATTTTAAATATAATCCTTCATTTAGAAAAGATCGGGATTCATTTATTCTTACAATATATTTAATCTTTTTTGATTGAAAATGCAAATGTTGGATTTCAAGCTGATCGATTTTGGTTAAATAATAATCCACTTTATTGAAAACTCGTATTTTTAGATGAATTATTAAACTGCTTTCAATTTGAAATAAAATTATTTTGGGTTAAAATATAAACTACTACAATTTTTTTATGAATTGATCTTTTTTGGTTGTGAATTCAACTGTTTTGTTAAACATTTGTCTTTTAGGTTTCGAAATTCAACAGCATGGTAAAAAAAATTTGGTAACGATACTTTTCAAATCTGAAAAATAAGCAAATAAATTTCTCAGGAAATATTTTGAATCAGTATCATTAAAACAATCTTCTTAAAAGCGTTTTGTTTACTAATGCCTTAATTTTCTATTTATGTAAACTTTGTAAAAAAATTGAAAAAACAGAAAAAGTGGATCCCAATTTTCGATTTTAGGGTGTTTGAAAAGATTTGTTTAATTCAAGGTAGAAAAGGCGAAAGAAGGGGGATTAGTTAAAAAAAAAAGAGAAATTCCTGCAGTTAATGTCAATTTTAAAACTGTGAACAACGTACGTAATGACGAAGCAGTAAGGTCTAATATTTTCCCATTTTCCCGGAAAATTGCCAAACGAAAAACAATGTGATAGAAAACAGTCTAAGAAGTTAAAAAATATCAATCTTTTTAAAACCTTTCAAAAGGATTCCATGCCTTTTGCAGTCAAAAAAAATATTTTTGGAAAGAATGGTTTCTGTTTCATTTGTATTAGACTACAAGTGGTCTACTGGACGTATGGACAAATATGATTTTCAATTAATAAATTTTGATTTGATGAAATCGATCAGTGCCATTATGAAAATAAGTAACATAAACTGACTTTAATTCGATACCAAAAGCACATCAAAAATCGAGATTGATAGCCTTGAAAAGAAATAAAAAAAAATAAAAAGCAGACACATGGAACTAGGTCAGAAACCATGGACACCGTCGAGATTGAACATTAACCAGGCATCTGGTCTCGTAATGGAATTGTCACTTGCCTTGATGCAATCGTTCAGCCTAATGAAGTACTGATGAAAAGATGGCTCAGTTGATCCGCGAATTCATCGCCTAACGAGCTTTCCTACTCTTGTGAACTGTCAGACTGAGAAAACTGTCTTTCTCCTCGCGCCACTGATTCGAAAATGAATTATTGAACTCCAACAGCTTAGAATAATTAAATTTTATCTTCGAGAAATGTACCCATTTCTGAAATTCTGCACGAAAATAAAAAAAAGAGAAAATTTTCGATCATTGATATAAAAGAAGGGAAGTTGAAGGGCCGTACATAAATCGTAATACGCAACTCTTGCCGGCTAAATTTTTGTCGTGAATTTATTTGGGGTTCATCCAAAAATAACGTAAGACGATTTTGCGGAAGAAGGGCTTGCTGAAATGTTAATGTTTCTTATTTAACTAATAAGAGTAATTTTTGACCAAAAAAGAAGCACTTTTAACACATTACATAAATTTTTCACCAAAAAGTTGAATTTTTAAATTCTAAAAGATTATTTTTTAATCAAAAATGCAATACAAAAGACTTGAATTTCCTACTAAAACACATGAATTTTCAACAAAGAAGTCAATTTTCAACTAAATAGTTATTACATTTTCAGTTTAGAAAATTAATTTGAAAAAAAAATTTAAACAATTTACTTCAATTTTACACTAAAAAGATGAATTTTCAACTGAAATTATGAATCTTGAACCAAATTCGCACTGTTTTTTATGAATAAACAAAGCAGTTTAACTTTTAACCAAGTAGTTGAATTTTCAACGAAAATAGATGTATCTAAACAAAATATGTAACAGTGGATATTTTAACCAAGAAAGATTTGAATTATTAATAAAAAACACTTGAAAACAACCAAAAAATACTAAATTTAAACAAAATAGTTAAATTTTGACTAAAAACGGGTTCCTTTTCATGTGAACAGTTGCATTTTTAACCTAGAAGATTAAATTTCTACGAAAAAAAATTCGAATGAAAAAGACGAATTTTCGACAAGAGTTAAAATTTCAACCAAGAAAGATTTTTTAGTCAATGAAGAAAAAAAATTATCCAAAATGTTGAATCTTTAAGCAAAAAAGACGAGCTTTCTACAAAGCAGTTGAATCTCTAACCAAATAGAATTTGCAACCAAAAAGATGAATTTCTAATCAATAAAATTAATTTTCTAATAAAAAATACGAACTCTTAACAAAATACATACATTTTGAACCAATAAGTTGAAGTTTTGATAAAAAAGATATAATTTTTACCATAATAGACAAATTTTAAAAAAAAGAACCATTTTTAAGAAGAGTAGAATTTATAAGCAAGAAAGATCTTCCAGTCAATAAAGAAAAAAATTCATCCAAAATGTCGAATTTTCAAGCCAAAAAGACGAGCTCTCTACAAACTACACCAACCAACCAAGTAATTAATTTTTGAACAAAAAGATTAATTTTTAACAAATTACATACATCTTCAACAAAAAAGTTAAATTTATAAACTAAAAAAGATCAATTTATAAACAAAAATGCAACAGTTAAATTTCCACTAAGAAAATTATTCTTTAAATAACAAAAACCTTTTTTACAAAATAGTTGAATCTTCAAGCAGAACGGATTCATCTTTAATCAAACAAATGCATCTAACTAGAAAGATTACATTTCTGCCAAAAAATATGAATTTTCAAATAAAAAAAAAAGAATTTTCATGAAGGGACTAATTTTCAACTAAGAAAGGTTTCTCAGTCAATAAAGAAAAAACTTACAAAATGTTGAATTTCAAGCAAAAATGTCGAGCTTTTAACAAAGAAGTTGAATTTCCAACTAAATAGAAATTAAACAAAAAAGAACCATTTTTAATAAGAGTTGAGTTTTTAAGGAAGAAAGATTTTTCAGTTAATTAGGAAAAAAAAAAATCATCCAAGATGTTGAAGTTTCAAGCCAAAAAGACTAACTTTCTACAAAACAAATAAACGAACCAAATAATTAAATTGTCCCCTAAAAAGATGAATTTTCAACAAAAAGGACAAATTTTTAACAAATTACATACACTTTTAATCAAATAGTTGAATTTTTAATCTAAAAAAGATCAATTTATAACCAAAAATGCAACAATTAAATTTTCATTAAAAAAATTATTCTTCAACGATAAAAACTAATTTTCTACAAAACTGTTGAATTTTTTACTAAATTCTTAAACTTTCGAACCAAAAAGACGATTTTTCTACAAAGCAGTTGAATTTCTAACGTCAAAAGATCAAATTTCTACTCAGTAGTTGAATTTGAAGTTTAAAAAATGTATTTTTAAACAAAAAAATGTTCAAGAAAGTAGTTCTACTTTCAACAAAAGGGATGAATTTTCAAATAAACTTATAAATCTTCAAACAAACAAAAAATAAATTTTCAGGAAAGTAGTTTAACTTTCAAACAAGTAGTTAAACTTGCAACCTGAAAAAATTAATTTTTAACGAAAAATGTAATAGTTAATACTTCAACCATGAAATATTTGTCTTTCAAAATGATAGACAGTGAAATTTAAAAGAAAAGACGAATTTTCAACAAAATAATTAAATCCACATTAAAATCCGATTAATTTCTGACCGTACGGTTAAAGTTTTAATCAAAAATTGATTTTCTACTAAAAAAGCCAAATTTTTAGTCGAATACACTGGAAATCTAATTTGGGCATGTTCTTAAATGGCCTTCACTTAAAGCGAACACAACATTCGCTCGCTCAGAACGTTCACAGTCAACCCTCTTTCGACCCCGCGGGCTACGAAACGGCTACGGCAACAATTCTCAGAACGATTTAGATATGAGGGACTTAAATCGGAGGGACTTGAATGGGATTCCCAGGGTACATGGATTTTAAACTAAATAGTTAGATCAAGAGGATTAATTTTCTACCGAAAAATAATAATTTTCAATAAAATACACGAATTTTTCGCTAAAATGATAAATCTTCAAAAAAAAAAAATTTAACAAAAAAATTACTTT
The DNA here is from genome assembly GCA_032357855.1 of Amphibolips quercusostensackenii. Lineage (NCBI taxonomy): Eukaryota > Metazoa > Arthropoda > Insecta > Hymenoptera > Cynipidae > Amphibolips > Amphibolips quercusostensackenii. The sequence continues at coordinate 42,949,881 of JAUELO010000179.1, read as the reverse complement.
TTGACCGAAAAATTAATTTCTAACTCGAAAATTGCATTTTTAACCAAAAAAGATTAATGGTTGACCATACATTTATTTGTAGACTTTTCAACCCAAAAAAAAAACTTTAAAACAGAAATAGTTGGATTTTCTCACTGAATTTTTATCAGTTAGAGACTAAATAATAATAATAATAATATTTCAAATAAACAAAGTATATGAGACCTGGCAACATTTCAGGCCCTGAATACAATATAAAATTGCACGTTTGTAGTACTAAATACTTATTATTTTTAACGCACTTCATTTTCTTAAATTAATATCGTCAAGGTTTTATGTTTACTTAATAAACAGAGTTTAAATTTGATATAAACTTTTATGTGACTAACTTTATATAACAAACAGCTGTTTACAATAAAATTTGTTTAATTTAAGTTTTTCTAGTCAATATCTTATGAATACATTGTTTTGATCACGCCCCCCCCCACAATATAAAACCACCTAAAAAAATTGCTTACCCCCGCTCTCTTCCCTTAAAAAACCTCATTAATTTACGCATAATTCCTAATTGGATTACGAGTTTTGTTAATCACTAATTTCCCAACTCACTTACCTTTCGATATTAATCACAGAAGCGTGTATATGCTTAGCTTCTTTGCACGGATGGGTAAACCTGATTTATAATGCCATTAATAAACGATTGCTCGATGAATTAATCATTATTATAAAATCATTGGCGAACGTCGAATTCGTGAATCCATATACCTATATCGCTTAGTGCTCGGCTGAGAACGAATGGGGAAATGTAAATTGCTCTATGTAAATTCAAGGGTTGTAATTATGATACGAGTAGAATACATAAAAAAAAGTTGCCTTTTTCATAAAATTTTTGTTTACATTATGAAAACCGATTCTATATAAACCCATCATGGTACCCAAAAAATCTCCTTAATAACGAATGTGGACAATTGACATTCTGAAAATGTACCAAACTGATATTTTATGAAAATCATTTCTTTAGAGCAATTTGAATTGATCTACCTACTATTGGGATTTAAAAATTTGAAGCCTCGGCAGATATAACGTTGAATCAACACAGACTTTTTATCCCTGGAGTTCTATATAAGTTTCTCAAAAGCTGTTTCTCTAATTCCCTTAACTTAAAATTCTTTTATTACATTTCATATTAAATATGATGGAATACTGTCTTAAAAATAAGTTATTATTTATAAAATAAATAAAAATATCAATGTTTTGATATCACATATTTCAATTTTTAAACAGACATAAAGAGAATTTTCTTCTTATTAATTACTTTTTAATGCATATGTAGGAGACGTAGTAGAAAATCCTTCACTTTTGAAAGACCCCATGCTATCCCAACTTTACCTGGCTCCTATACCAATTTCTTTTGAGCAGAAAAAGGATTTGCTTGATATGCCAAAATGTTTGCCTGCAGACAAAAGAAACTTTTATGATCAATTGCCAACCCTAGAGCAGAAGAAATCTGCTGCTACAAAGAAATCCGACGAGGCATGATAACGAAAACTAGACGAAAAATAAGCTGAAAACTGACCATACATATTCCAGAAGATTAAATTCACGAGCTTCAGAAGCCTTTTTTCTGTAAATAATTTGTAAATTAAAAATCACAAATTGAAAATTACAAAACTGTTTTCAATATTGCATGAAATAAAAATCTTGTTAACCTAATTATTTTCATTTTAATTAATTAAATTCGATTTAATTTTCTATTTTTATCCCCCCAAAAATTCAAATTAGATTTAGATATGCACACTTTCGAGGTTAATTGAGATACATGCAAAGTAAATGGATGTAGATAACCTCGACTATTTTGAAATTTTATTTCGAATTCAATTTTCGAATTTTCGATTGCAGCGCTTCCGCGGAATAGAGAAACAGTTTTAACAAACACTTATATGGAACTCCAAGGATACAAAATATGTGTTGATACAACGTTTTCTCTGCAGAAGCTCCATTTATTTATTGCGATTTTCTGAAAATTGTCACTAATGGCTTTTTCAATTTATAGAAACAAAATTTTTATAAATTTAAGAAAACAGGATATACAGGTCATAAAGCATAAAGCTGTCTCAAAAAAAAATACAATTCTCTATTTCAGATACGTTTTTTTCAATGAGTGAAGTAATCTTCTGGTATCAATAGATAGCTTATATCTCTTTGCATGCGAGCTTTATCTTGTATTTTAAAGTTTAAGGTACTGACATTTTTTCAAAAAGGGTGTCCATAGAACCTAATTTTCAAAATTTCCTGAATTTTCCCTGATTTTCCCCTGTAAAATTTTTCATAATCCGTGTTTATCAATATTCAAAGACCAAAATTTCAATCATGTAACATTTTTAACATAGAATATTTTAAAGAAGATGAATTTTCATTTCGAAAAGACGAATTTTCAACAAAAAAAAAAATTTTCTACAAAACATTTGAATTTTTGAATTTATAATAATAATTTTCTACCAAGAAGCCGAATTTTGAACAAATAGTTTAGTTGTCAACTAAGAAATCAATTTTCAACTTCAAAGATAAATGTTCTACCAACAAATGAATAAATTTTTGAAAAAATAGTTTAACTTTCAACCCAGAAGTTCAATCTTGCACCCAAACAGACGAATTTTCAATAAATAAATATTTTTCGGTCATAAAAGAAGAAGAGGTAATCCAAGTTGTTGAACTTTCAAATCTAAATACAAATGTTCTGTAAAAAAGTTCAATTGTCAACAAGAAAGGTCATTTTAAGCCAAAGAGTTAAATTTAAAAAAAAAAGAAAATTTTCAACCAGGGAGATTATTACCCTACCAAAATAGACGAATTTTAAACCAAAAATGATACAGTTACATTTTCATTTTTTCTTAAATTTAACCAAAAAAATTAGTTGTTAACAAAGTAGTTAAACTTTCAACTAACGAGATGAATTTTGAACTGAAATAATAATTCTTCAAATCGCATACTTGAATTTTCAGTTAAAAACTTTATTTTCGAAAGCTTATGGTTCAACAAAAAAAAAACGAATTTTCAGCCAAAGAACTAAATTTTTAACTAAAATGATGAATTTTCAACAACAAAAAATTGATTTTTTTACAAAGTGGTTCAACCCTCAACCAAGTAACTGAATTTTTAACAAAAGAAGCTGAATTCTAAAAAAAAAATGCAATAGTGGATATTTTAACATAATAAAATTTTAATTTTTAAATAAATTTTGTTGAAGTCATTTTTTGGTTTAAAATTTGACTGTTTTGTTAAAAATTCTTCTTTTTAGATTGTAAATTCAATTTATTTTTGTAGAAAATTCAACTATACTGTTGAAATTCCTTCTTTTTTTTTTAAATTAATCTTTTCAACTTGAAATTTAACTTTTCAGTTTTTGATTGTAATTTATATTTTTAGTTAAAAATTCAACTATTTGTTTAAAAATGCATGTATTTTGTTAAAAATTCGTCGTTTTGGTGAAAAATTAATGTTCTTGCTCAAAAGTGTATATTTTTTGTGAAAAATTTTTTTTTTGTTCGAGATAACTTTTTTTACTGAAAATTTAATTATTCTATTTTTAATCTTAAATTTATAATTTTTGTTAAAAAATTTACCTATTTGAATGGAAATTCATGCATTTAATTGAAACTAATTCAATTTTTTTGTAAAAAAAAATCTTTTTGATTTTTTTGGTGAAAGTTGAACTACTTTTTTGAAAATTCATTTCTTGGTTAGAGATGCATCATCTTAGTTGAAAATTCATCTCTTTGGTTGAAAATTGAGCTTTTTTGTAAATAATTAAGTTTTTGTTTTTGTATTTGAAGAATTAATTGTTAAAATGGGAAATGCAACTAATCTATTTTCGGTTGAATATTTTTTTTATTTGCAAATTGAACTATTTGGTTGAAAATTCGTATTTTCGATAGAAAATTAATCTTCTTGGTTAAAGTTCATATTTTTCTTTGAAAATTGAACTATTTGGTTAAAAATTAATTTAATTTGGTGGAAATTAAACAATTTTGTTCAAGGTATCCTTTTTGGTTCCAAATGTAATTTTTATCTGAAAATTTATATATTCCGGTTAAAAATTCATACTTTCAGTTAAAAACTGATCACTTTAGTTGAAAATTTGATTTTTTTGATGAAATTTAATTTTTTTAGCCACAAACTTAACTATTCCCTTTTTGATAAAAAATTTATTATGTATTTTGGTGAAAATTGATCTTTTTAGGTAGAAAATTAATCTTATTCGTTGAAAATTCCACTATTCAGTATCAAGTTAATCTATTCTGTTTTAAATTCAACAATTGGGTTAAAAGAAAATCCTTTTTGGTCCAATTTAGTTAAAATAATCAACCATATTTTGATGCAATCTATAGTTATCCTATTCAATCCAGAATAATCTCAGGTAATCCACAGTAATTCTTTATACAGAAGTAATCCAGGATAATCTGTAATAATGCGAAGTGATCCACCTTCGCTTGCCCGCACTTTTAAAATTTGTTTTCCCCTCATCATGCCCCAAATACTAAATGTCTTTCTAAAGTTAAAATTTCAATTTTTATCTGACATCAAAGACCATGATGCAGTAGTCGTGAAAGTGAATGAGGGAGTAAAAACGATTTAAAAAAATATATATTACATTCAAGGAAGTAGGGTGAAGTCGAATAGAATTAGGTTGGAGTTATCTCGGATGAAACTGGTAGTTGGTGGGTGATCTACTGAGTTTCAAGAATTGTAATCAAGGATTGAGAATGAAGGAATAAAAAAGGAAAATGATACTTTGCTCTCCTTGAGAATAGATGCAATGCTTCGTTAACTTTTCGCATCCAGTGATGGATGCTTCTGTCACCTGCATCTTGGACCTAACGACTTTTCCTCTCCGTTCTTCGCTGAGATTTTACCTCTGCTGATATCGTTTTTCCCCATTAGATAAACTACCTATTCCTAACTTCTATAGCCGTTTCCGCTATCACTCTTTGTCGAATGATCCTAATGAACTCAGTTTGCTCATGCTTTATGTCATTCTAGGAACAAATATCTAACTTTCTTTCCGGTCTTTAAATCTTGATCAGAAAAAAGATTCCACTGAAAAAAAATGTTTGGCCCTATATTAAGGGTAGAATTTGTTTCTATAGTATGGTTTAATCAAAGAAATTTTGTTTAAGTCTTTACCGAAATTATTTGTAGATAAATCAAATATTTCTTTAACGCTATATCGAAGAAAGAATTTGAATCAAACAAACATATTTCTAAGGGTCCTCGTACCAAAATGGATTGACCTATATTAGTAGAGTATTCGAAGAAAGGGAAATAAAATTTTCATTATTTACAATATTAAAGCAGGGTGCACAACCGTGAGAAATTATCCGTATGATTGATAATTAAAAAAAACAAGCGAGAAACTTAAAAAAAACCGCTCATGAAATTCCGTTTTGAATGACCTCTAATAGAGATATTTTAGAAGAACTTTCCAACAAAAAGCATGACTTTCTAACAAAATTGTTGAAGCCTGAACAAAATAATTAACACTCTAATGGTGGTGCTGGATCTGAGAGATCCATACGGCAGTATTTTTTTCACAGCGCCTATCTGCATGTCAGGAAGCAGCCCTCCCCCCTCCTATCCTCCTATTTTCCTCTATATGTTTCAGAAAATAAGAACAAAAAATTGTCCTGTTGATATAAAGTTAGCATATGGACGATGCAATTGATGAAAGCACTGGTGACGAATAAAAGTCAGACAAGGTTTCTAAGAAATGAGAATGAAGTTCCTTCCCGTCGGCTTTTCTCACGAAAACTCGAAAGAGAATTGATTGAAGAACAACTAGTCCGCCGACCCATGTCTAATTCCTTCAGTATCATTGATTTTCGTTTATGGATCTGATAGATCAAGCGCTACCAAGTATGTCACAATAAGGAGTGCCACCAATGGAGTGTTAAATTAAATTCAACTTCAATTTGTCGAAAATTCTCTGACTTAGACAGGTCACTCATGGAATTTTTATTCTTATAAGTACAACTAAATAATAAGTATTTCTTTTTGTCAAAATCAGTCAAATTTAAAATTGTTTAATGGGAAATGCTGCGATTCGAAACTATCAGACTTACAATGCATTAAATCAAATTTGAAATCTTCCTGGCTGTAAAAGTGAATTTATCTGGATTTGTTGCCTCAAGAACTGCTTTATTCTAGCGCTAGAGTTCACTCAGAATTGATAAACCGGAAAGCGTACTGCAGACTTTAACACTCTCTAGTCACGCCCTTTCTAGGATCTATCATTCATCGACCTTAAAAATTTATCATCAGCCAAGATTCTGATATCCAATGCTGTACGTGATACATGATGTAAACAAGTGAACCTGGTGTATATCGTTCTTGCAGACTGCTGCAAACTGAGGAAGATTCCGTGGTCGATATATTTTCGAGCTTTCCGCAGTTAACAGAAAAAGAACGAGACTTGGAAGTATAAAGGCTGCAAAAAGGAAATAGAGGAGCATTTGATAGAGAAAGCTGCCTGGTTAACCTGGTTTTATNNNGGTCAAGGAAGAACGATGCGAGACTTTGGTCAGGGGATAATTGTTATGAATAGTTGTGACCAACCGTGAAGACTTTGCAATAGATAAGCCCAACGATCCTTGTATACTCTGGAGAACCACCGATATCAGAAGCAGCTTCTACTTTAGCCTGGTAGTTTGTCACTTGATCCAAACTTGTGCTTTCGGCATTGCGGTCACTCGCAAGAGAAAATGGTTGTATATAACCTTATTACTCAGCTCATTAAATCCATGATCATTTATCATCCTTTAGGAACTACCTTTCAAGATCCATCGACAAAAATTGAGTCGTTCTCTAGAAAACCCACCTAAGACGACTTAGGATGTGGCACAAAATTGACCAAGAAACTTTTGAAAATGTCTCTTTACAAATAAAAAGGTAATATTATGGTTTTCAAAATATTTTCACAATCTAAAACATTATTTTTTGGTTTATAGAAAGGCTGTGTCTAGTCGTCCCGAAAAATTGCAGGACTTGGAAAATAATATGGGCTAGTCGTCACGAATTTTCGGGACGACTAGCCAAGCGTATGAAAATATTGGACTAGTCATCCCGAATTTCGGGACGACAAGACACTTCGTTGTAAAAACACATTTTGAAAAGTTTCTTTAAAAATTTCGCGACAAAAACTATGTCGACTTAGATGTTTTTACTAGAAACCGACTCAATTAAAACATCGTTCTTCACTACTTCTGACCCAAAATTTATGTTACAGACGCTATCATCATGTAAGATCCTCGAACTTCAACATTTCCTACTTGGAAACATTTAAACTTCGGTCCTTCAATTTATATTCAATGAAGCTTCAAAGTTTGGAATGCTGGAAGCGTTCGAACTTAAGCTTTTAAAACTGGAAGGAGAGCTCGAGTGTAACGAAATTCAATTTAAACTCGGACATCTGTGAATTTAGACATTTCAATGTTGGTTTTATTGAAATACCCAATTTTTTGACGTGAAAAGTACTTTCGACTTTTCGAAGTTTTTTGAGATGTTCACCACGGTGGTCCAAAATTATATTGCAATTATAGTCTAAATTTTGTATGCTCTTTCTTCACAAAGATATTATTGAAAGATATTATATTACACAATTCATGGTTTGACCATAAATTTTGCTGTTCTTTTTCTTGTTCTTGATTCACATTGAAAAAAAGTTATACTCAAGAAATCAAATTTTCACATTTTTTTCGACAAAAAAGGTAGGAACACAAAAATTTTAAAGGAAAAATTTACACATCCAGAAAAGCTCTAAAAAACTGTCTTTTGTTCTTTTTTGATAGCTTGCATTGTTTACAAGAAAAAATCAAAAAATATTTTTTAAAAAACTTTCCCGGACTTAAAAAATGATTTAGCCCGCATTAAACTGATCGGATGTCTGTTTTATATCAGTAAGAACTTTCCATAAATATTACAAAAAATAAAAAAGTTGAGGTTTTCCTTAACATATTGTTCTTATGTTTTCAAAACTCGATTCAAAAAAAAGATTTTTTGAAAAGACACACATTTTTCTAATATTTCTTTTACAGTTTATGCTTACATAAAGAAGGTATCTGAGAAGTTTTATGAAGGCTTGACCATTTTCAAGAAAGGCATCTTTTTTAATTAAATTTTTATTTTTTTTTCATAAATGATGCAAGATATAAAAAGGACAGGCGGTATTTTTTATATAATTTTCCTAGCTTTATAAACTTTTATCTTAACATGTTTTTGTACCTTTTATTCTTTTAGAGAAAAATTCGAAACCTCAATTTCTCAAAAATAATTTTTTCTAATGTGAGGCAGTGATTTGCCAAGAACGAAACTTAGGAGATATGTAGTACTCACTACCATCTGTAAAAAAATGATAAAAAGTGGGGTTTTTGAGAAAATCTTCTTTTAATTATTTTAGAAAGACAGAGGGAATTTTGCAATTTTTTGAATTTATAAATTTTTTGAAGATTAATTGATAGGATAAGAATTTTGATGTAGAATACAAAAAATCCGAAATACCAAAATTCGTTCGGAACAAAAACTTAATTAAAAAAAAAATTCTGTTAAGTTATGAGAATTCACAGGTAATCTTCGAAGGATTGTATCAAATAAAAAAAAATATTGATTAAAATATAAAATACGAATTTTTTCTTTTTAACCATACTATTTTTATTGTCAATTTTTATTAGTTATTATTTTATTTCAAGGGAGATTCGAACTGAAATAAAGAGTGTAGAAAAACCGTAATTTTCCAAGCTTATTTCAATATAAGATTGTTATGAACAGTAATAAATAGTTAAAACAATTCATATAACATAAAAGTGTTAGTATGAAGTTATATTTTACTTATTAAAAGAATTAGCTAAATAGAAATTAATAGATGACAAAACTGAATATCAAATAAAAAATAAGTGTTTCATTTTTTCGGAAACATCACAAACCGAGGAAGTTGGAGTGTGCGAATTCCCAGAAAAAAAATTAAGTAAATTGTGCAAATCGTATTACGAACAATTTTTTTCTTGTGTACATGAACTCACAAGAAACGTTTTGAAGATGGAAGGCATCTGCATGTTATTAAAAATAAAAAGTTCCATTTTTCGGTCAAACTATGCAAAATGCGAAAAAATGTTACCAAGCAACATAGATCATCTGAACAAGATCTAGAAATTTTCTTTAACCCATTTTTTATAAAGACACACAGATTTTGTTTTAATCGTAAGAAATAGCATTAAAACTAAAGCAAGCAGATTTGCTGAAATTTTAAAATTATTCATTTTTTATTTTCAATTCTACCTTTCACTCATTGACAAAATACTTTTTTTTTATAAAATGTTCTATAAATAGAATAATTTATTATTTCTTAAGGCTGCCACAGCATAATATATTTGAAAAGTGCAGAAGTGGCGTATTTAAACGAAAGGGTGATCAAAAGTGATTAATTTTTTAACATAAAAAGTAACTGAGAGTGACTAATGTGCATCAATAATGTGACTAATGTTCTCCAGCAATAACTCCGAGATACACAAGAGTTCGCGTGTCCGGTGGCTCTGTTGTCATGGTCAAAGAGGTACTACGCAGGCACATTCGAACAAGTAATGATAGCGGACCGCGACTTTTTTAACTGCTCATGTACCGAAAAGCGAAGTCCACTTAAATTCATAAAGTTTGCACTTGCAATATTACATTAATAATGAATTATGTAAAAAAATTAGTTATTTCTTAGATTCAATTAAAAAATTTTTTCAAAGTAAGCAAATTTTTAAAATATTTAGGTACATGCGCAATTAAAAAGGTCGCGGTCGGTTAGCATTGCTGATTCGAACGCACGTAATTAGTTTGTTGGATCATGGCATTAAATAATCCGATCGCTCCAAACAACTTCAGTTGGCTTCGAAACCCCAATGCTAGTCGACGCAAGCCAGCTATCGCGCTTATTCGTTATGCAAACGTGTGCGCTTCCTGCTTGAGACAGGACTGCGAGGCAATGTCATGACGCAGTTACCCAGCTAGGCTGTTAAGGTAAAGCGCTTTATTGCTATGCTTCTGTTTTTTTACGCCTGACTGACCACGAACGACCTACTCTTTCGGCCCCGCGGTTCCTCTCACCCAAGACCGCGGCGCGGCGTCTATTCCCGGAAGGGGTCCATCAAGGGGAGATAAATGCCGGTTCGACTGTATTATAAAATCTCTTGAAATCTTTTAAAATATCCTTGAACCCTATAGATCCTACCAAATATTTAAGAAATTCCGAAATTCTAGTAAATTCTTTCAAACCGCATGAAATTTGTTAAGTCACTCATAATCAATAAAGTCGCTAGAAAATCCTTAATTTTTTGTAATCTCTCAAAAATTTCTTGCAATTCTTTAGATTGCCTTGAAATCTTTCAAATCTTCTGATATTTTTGAACATTTTTTTTAATCAATCAAAACTTTTAATTTTTGTGACCGAATCCTTCAAAATCTAATAAGTTATAATGAAATCTGTTAAAATCCCTTGATGCTACATAAAATTTGATGCCATTTCTTAAAAAAATATTGCCAAACAAAATTGACTATCCTAAAAAGATCTACAAATTTCCTCTCGACAACTTTTTTAGGACACAAAGTTTTCATTTCAATCGTAAACAATATCATTAAAACTAAAACAGGCTGATTTCTTATAATATTATAATTTAAAAAATCCAAAAAAGATGCAATATTATTTTCAGCTCCTTCATTTAAAAATTCTTTTTTAAGGGGTTTCGTAGCCTTGAGCAGAAACCCTTATAATTTCGGTCAGATCTTCGTCCGTCCGACGTACTTTTTTCCAGGGAGGGGATGCAGGGAAAGTGAGGCGAAATGATGAGAGAGAAAGCAGGAAAAATCATAGAAAATGAAGAAAGAAGGCGTAAGGGAAAAATAATAGAAGCGGGAATAGGAGAAGTGAGGGGAGATGTAGGATGGAAAATTAGTGAAAATAAGGGAGGGAGGAGTAGGGTAAATAAGGTGATAAAAGGAGGGAAAGTGAGGAGAAATAAGGAGATGGAAGTAGTGGAAGTGAAGAGAAATTAGGGGATATTAAGAAAGGGAAAGTAGGGTATGTAATAGGAGGGAAAGTGAAAGAATAGAGGGAAGTGGAAGTACGGAAAGTGAGGGAAAGTGAGGGAAAATGAAGTAAAGTCGAAGACATGATGGGAGGGGCAGTTGGGGAAATAATTTGATTGGGAGTCAGGGGGAATTATAGGAGAGCAAGTAGGGGTAATACGGAAAGTACGAGAAGAGGTGAGGGAAATTATAGCAGAATTAGGGGAGGAAAAGTAGAGGTATTTAGGGTATGGGAAGTAGGATAAGTAGAGGAAAATAAGGGCTGTAGAGGAAGTGAGGGGAAATGTGGGATGGGGAAGCAGAAGAAGGTTAGTGTTGTTTGGAGAAGTGAGAAGAGCGTAAAATAGATGAGGAATAAGTTAGGAAAATGAGGGGCAGGTGAGGATGAAACGTGGGGAGCGCAAGCAGGATAAATAGGAACAATAG
>JAUELO010000179.1:42849185-42861953 GCA_032357855.1 Amphibolips quercusostensackenii | reverse complement strand
TGACCTTATCGGAAAAAAGTCTTTTGATCACAAAAGTGCTGACGATATATGTTGGAATTTATTTTCTTTACATTCGGGACACGAGAGTCGGCTGTTTTAAAGTGCATTGTACATACAACAAACAGCCTGAACAAGAGAGGTCCTTAGAATGACAAAGTGACTGCAAAGGACTAGCGACAGGAAGTCGGTCAACTATGGTATATTCAATTGAAAAACGTTTACGAGCTGCTTTTCACAGTTTTATCGCACATGTTAAAAGAATCTTAGTCGGAATCTATTGTTCTCAATCTACTTATCATTTCAAACAATTAAAAAACCATCTCACAGTAAATCTAAACAAAGTTACTGCAAGTCAAGAAATTCTGAAAAATCAGGAAATTAAAAAATTGTCAGGGAAAGTAAGGATATGTCAGGGAATTTTCGATAAACTAAAGTTCAAATTATTATTACTATTATGGTTAAAAATACAACAGTTTTGTTGAAAATTCATTTTTTTAATTTACTATTTGGTCAAAAATTTAACAATTTTGTTTAATTTTGTTGTTGTTGAAACTTAATTTTTTTAACTGAAAATTTAACAGTTCCATGCTTGGTTGAATATTTTACTTCTTTAGGAGAAAATTGAACTTTTGGTTCTAATATTCATGTATTTTTTTGAAAAGTTGTCTTTTACGATAGAATAATAATCTTCTTAGTGACTATTGCATCCTTTTTGTTAAAAATTCATGTCTATGGTAGAAAATTTAACAATGTTGTTGAAAATTAGTTTTTTATTGAAAATATAACTATTTCATTTTTTCATTCAAATTTTTTCTTTTGTACTTAAAAATTTACTTTTTTTTTTTTTTAATTTGACGTTTTTGGAAGAAATATGATCTTCTTGGTTGGAAAATCATCTTTTTGGTCTAAAATTAAACTATTTGGTTCAAAATTCGTTTATTTTTGCATGAAGATTCATTATTTTGGTTAAAAATTCATTTCCTTGTTTAAAAGATGAACTATTTTATTAAAAATTCATATTTTTGTAGAAAATTAACCTTCATGGTTAAAAACTTTTACTTTTGGTAAAAAATTAATTTCTTTGGTATAAAATTAAACTATTTTGTTAAAAATTTGTTTATCAAATTAAATTTTTATGGAAATTCAACTATTGTATTTTTTTTTAAAAATCCATCTTTTATTTTAAAACTTTGAATATTAAGTTTAAAATGCATGCATTTGGATTTAAGTTCATCTTTTTTGGTAGTAAATTTAATCTTCTTGGTTAAAAACTTAACTTTTTGTTTGAAAATTCATTTACTTGGCTGAAAAATTAACTTTATTGTTAAAAATACTTTAATATTCTTGATTGAAAATTCAACTATTGAATTAAAAATTTGTATATTTTGGTATGAATTCATCTTGTTTGTTGAAAAATCGTTTTAGCCAAAACTGAAATAGTTAGATTTTTAGTTAAAACTATTAATTTAAAAAAGAAAAGACTTTTCAACAAAATATTCACATTTCCAAACAAAGAGATGTTTCAATCCAAATGATGCATTTTTAACAGCAATAAAATTATTTTTTAACAGAGTATTTCAAAGTTTACCCAAATAGTTGAATTTCAAACCAACAGTTGCATTCTTAACAGAAAAAAAACAAAAAGAACTTTCTACCAAACGAAATAAATTTTCAATAAAATAGATCAATTTTTATCAAAATATTATTTTTTAACCTAGAAGATAATTTTTCTACTAAAAAAGGAGAATTTTGAAACAATACGTTGAGTTTTCAAGTAAAAAAAATTACTTTTTAACCAAAAAATATCTATTTTCTACCAAAAAAGACAAAGTTTTATTAAAAATTTAATACCGAAAATATGAATTTTTAACCAACTAGTTGTATTCACAACCATTAAACTATAAATTTTCTAAGAAAAGAGATGAATTTTGAACAAAAATGGAAAAGTTACATTTTCAGAGAAAATCATCAGATAAAAAAAAGAATTTAACAAAATAGTCAAATAGTTAAATTTTTAAGCAAAATATTCGAATGTTTTCGAAAACATTTCACTTTCAATCCCGCAAAGATGAATTTTTAAGAAAAAAAGTAATTTTTAATGAAACAGTTACATTTTCAACGAAACAATACGAATTTTCTACCATAGGAGAATAATTTTTTAACATAAAGTTGTGTTTTCAAGCTGAAAAGTCGAATACTTTAGAAAAAATGAAAATTTTGATCCCGAAAAGATAAATTTAAAAAGAAGTGAATTTCCAACCAAGAAAGATAAATACCAAACAAATAGCTGAATTCACAACAACGAAAAAATTAACTTTCAACAAAAAATTGAGTTTTCAACCAAAGAATTGAATTTTGGATACAACAAAATATAAATTTTTAACAAAATAGTTGAATGTTTAATCAAATGGTCAAATATTCAAACAAAAGAGAATAAACCTCAACCTAAAACAGTTGAGTTTTCAATTAAATAATTGAATTGCCAAGCTAAAAATACAAATTTTTTAAAAGACAGTTGAATTATCAGCCTGAAAGTTAAATTTTCTACAAATAAATCGTGTTCAACCAAGATAAATGAGTTTTTACCCAAATAGTTAAATTTAACAAAAAGAGTTTTCAACCAAAAAGTTGCATTTAAAACCAAATAGTGCACTTTTGAGCAAAAGAGACGAATTTAAAAAAAAAAGTTAATTTTCAACCAAAAAAAAAAGAACTTATATAACAAAAAAAAAACATGATTTTTCGAGAGATAGATAAATGTTAAATACAATAATTCAATTTTCAACCACATAATAAAATTTTTAACCAAAAATTATGAATCCTGAACCAAAAATGTAATAATAAACTTTTAAACCAAAAAGAATTAACTTTTAACAAAAAATAGTTGGGGTTTCTTATTGGGTTCTATTAGCTTAGTTCGCAATTAACCATTCAAACCAAAGCAGAATAAAAACGAAGGAAATATAATTTAATTGAATTTTTAATTACAGACGAAAATGTATTACTCTCCTCTAGATTGCCCCCTTCCGGGAATTGAGGCCGCGCAGCAAACTAGGGTGAGAGGAGCCACAAGGCCAAAGGGGGAAGTCGATAGTTGTCAGTCGAGCGTGAAAAAACAGGAGCATAGCAATAAAGCGATTTTTCTTAACCTTCTAGCTGGTTAATTGCGTCACAACATTGCATCGCAGTTGACTCTCTAGCGGGAATAGCACACAGGTTTGCATAGCGAAGAAGCACGATGGCGTGACCACATCGACCAGCAGTGATGCTCCGAAGCCAACTGAAGCCGATCGGAACGATCAGATCATTTCGTGCCATGATGCAACAAACTAATTTCCTGCAATCGAATGTGCCAGCGATTCTAACGAACCGCGAGTTTTTTAACTGCGCATGTACTAAAAAGCGTGGGTATATTTGAAATTATAAAGTATGCACTTGCAATATCACATTATTAATAAATTATTTAAAGAAAATAGCTCTTTCTTAATTCAATTTGATTAATTTTTAATGTGAATTGAAAAAAATATTTATTTGTATTATTATTAATAGTATTTATTGATAATATTTACTGATTTCAAATCGACCCGCGCTTTTCAGTACATGCGCAGTTGAAAAAGTCGCAGTCCAGTGGCGTTGGCATCACTGCTTAAAAAGTTTTGCTTCAACTTTAAAGGCCCGCACCCATTGCAGCGTTTCGTAACCTCAAAGCGTCAAGTGTTGGTTAGTGTTTTGCAAGGTGTTTTGTAGCAAAATACTGATGTGCTTTCGGATACTGATGTCTTCAAATGGTTTAGGCAAGCTAACGACAGAGGTGGTTCAGTATTCGGTACGAATATTCAAGAGAAAACTCTTATATTGAACGAGATGCTGAACGATCTGCAAATTTTTCAACTACGTAAGCAGAAAATGCATTTCTTTTCACGTGTAACAGCAAACTTTCTTTCTCCATTCCGTTAAATACTCAGTTAAATCTTATCTCCGTATGAGAAAAAAAATTTTCAGAATATTTTTTCTCATACGGAGAAAAAGCCACCGGCAATGGTTTATACGCCCCTGATTGCTTACATTCGGTGGACCTCTTTAGTTGGTTTTGTCAGTCCCAAAACCGACGAGAAATCCAGGTTCAACTGTAATTTTATCATCCGCCTTTCCCACTTCTTTGAAAGATGATGCACTAATTGGTGTGACAGTTAACAATAATTTAATGACCATCCCGAACGTATCTTGGTTTAACGACTTGGCGAGTGTTCGGACAATATCAAAATAGAAGGACATGGCAAAATTACTGCATATTCGCTCAATAAAACTTGTATAGCTGACAAAGTAACGACTCAATAAATTTCAGTGGAAACTGTCGGGTCATATTTTGTCTTGAAATCGTAAAACGTATTATAATAAAGCTACCGTCAAAATGACATGTACTCTTTCAGGCTACTAGAATTATTTTCTTACGTTTCTTATAATTTTGCTCTGAAAGAAAACTCTCAGGTATCAGTTCCATTAATTTGGAATTCTTTTGAAATTCGAAACTGCTAGGTGAATATCTCCGAAATTCTAGAAAACTGTTCAATAGGGCAGTCCAGATTTTTCCTCTCAAATTCCCATGCATATCACCCTCAAAGTTGTTGGAATCAAAAAAAAAATCAATCCGTTAAAAAAAAAGATTAGGTGAATCGAGTTAAAACTCAACATTTCACTTTACAGTTAGCCATAGAATACGAAAAAAAATATTAATATTTTAATATCAACCCCATAAGTCTGTTTTATCGGCTCCCAAAAAAAAACTTGAGTTATAAAATTGGTTGTACGAAATTTTTTTTTTTTTTTAAATTGTTACTAGTACATAAAATACTATATTACACTGATAATTAGATGTTTACATACATTTTCCCAATAATTTATTACTGTCTTTAGCCATTTTCTCTAAGAATAGAGTTAGAAATTCACGGATTTTTAAAAAATTTTACACTTTTTGTACAATTTTTAATTATGGTGAGGTAATACTTAGTTAATGTTAACAGACATAATTTTTTAAACAATTTATTATCAGTGCTGATAATATTCTTTTAGAATAATGCCAGAAAAAGGCAGTTTTTTCACAAATTTTCCACTTTTTGTCCAATTTTCAATTAGAGTGAGGTAAATGAATAATTTGAGTTAACAAAGTTTGTTGTTTAAGCAAATTATTATTATTGTTTATAATCCACTTTTCACTTAGATTAAATTGATAATTACTCAATTTCGCAAAAACAATTATTGAATCAAACTGTTATTGCTTATAGCTATCTCTTTCTATATTAATACTAGATAGTTGCGGTTTTTTTATACAGTTTTTCACTTTTTGTACACTTCTTGGTTATAATAAAGTACTAAATAAGGCAAACAACCATAGTTGTTTAAACAACTTATTATTGTTTATAACTATCTTTTCTTAGATAAATGCTAAAAAGTTGCGGTTTTTTCTGAAATGTTACATTTTTGTCCGCTTTTCACTTAGTGAGTAATAGTTAATGCAATTTAAAAAACATAATTGTTTAAACAATGTATTATGGTTTATAACTATCTTCACTTGGAATAATGCTATAAAGTTAATGATTTTTCTGAAAGCTTAGGCTTTTCTTTTACTTTTCAGCTAGAAAAAAATAATAAATATTAATATTAATTTTAGCAAGAAGGATCCCAGTAACTATTTGAAACAACATCTAGAGTTGATATTATCCATATGAAGAATTTGCAGACTATTTCAAATATGTTTTATTTCAGGAAAATATATTCACAAAAAAAAGAATGTTTGAAATATGATTCTCTATCATTTTTATTTTTTATTTGTTTATAACCATAATGGCTAAGCAAAGCTAAACATTTCAGAAAAACCGCGACTTTCTAGCACTTATCTAAGAGAAGATAATTATCAACAATAATCATTTTTTTAACCATCATTTTTGTTAAAGTTAATCAATTATGAAGTCACTCGAAAAAACAATAGATAAATAGTCAAAAATTTCCGAAAAAATCTGCAACTATCTAGTGTTAATATAGAAAGAGATAGCTATAAACAATACTGATTTTTTTGAACAATTATTTTTGCTAAATTGAATTAAATATTCATACACTTCAAATGGAAAGTGGACAAATGGTTGAAAATTTCGAAAAAAACGCAATTCCAACATTATTCAAAGAGAATGCTATTAACAACAATAATAAGTTTTTAAACAGCTATTTTTCAACATTAATTAACTATTACCTTACTTTTATTGAAAATTGAAAAAAAGTAGAAAAGTTTTGAAAAAAAACCGCGACTTTCTATCTCTATTAGAAGAGAAAATTTGCGAAAAGCAATTATAAATTGTTGTATAGAATTCCTGAAAATGAAAATAAGAATCCAACGACCATATTTGGACGATTCTGAATAAAATTTACAAAAACGTATTTTTTCTTATGGAAAATACGTGTTTAACTTCATGGGGCTTGTGCCACCTCTAAATATCTTCTTTTTTTTTTAATGAACTTCTTTTTGTACGGATTGAAACAAATTTCCGGTCGATAAGTATGCATAAAAGTTGAAGAGAAAAAATTTCCCCTGCAATTTTGAACCACCCTACTGTTTAATATATTATTATGCTCGCAGCAAAATCAATTCAGAATTATCATTGTTTCAAATTATATTTAAATGGATTTCATTGAAAAATCATTTACTAGTAAGTCAGTACGAGTATAGAATGAGGGCCTACTGTATAATTTAAAATTTAGCATTTGATATCAAATAAGTTGAACAGTTTATTAAAATATTTTCCCATATGAAATGTTTATAATTTTAACTTTAAATAATGCAAAAAATTCATTTACCCATAATACTGGAAATTTCTGATTGTAAATTCTTTAACTTTTTTTAAAGAGTTCTTTAAATTATAATATGTACCGTGAATTAAGGCTTTATATTTAGAATTGTTTAATCTTAAAGATTTATATTTAAAAATTTTCACAATTTTAATACGGAAAGTTTCAGTTTAGTAAATTGTGCCAATAATCAGGTATGTGAAAAAAAATTTTCTATGATTTCAACTATTTTAGGAATTAAAATAGCATTTTTTTATGAAAGAAAAAAACGTAACTTTTTATAAAAAAATCTAAAACTTTTAAAACACAATTATTTTAAAAATAGTTTTGAAAACTAAATTTTTTCTTTCTCCCGCTTCTGAAATTTTTTTTTCAAAAGTGGTTGAATGTTAATAAATCATAGCTTATTTTTTCGGGAAAAACATCCTCTACAACTGTACTGTTTCCAATTTTTAAAATCAATAAATAATCTTAAAATATACTTATTTGTTCAAAAAAGTGTTGTTTTCTGAAAAATTATTTTAACGATTTCAGATATAAAAAAATTTACTTTCAAAATTCTAAATAGTAGAGTTGTGGAGAGTGGTTTCCTGGAAAAACCCATCACTTAATGTAAAAAAATTATTTTTTTCAGACTTTTGGCAAAAAAGTAACAGTCATACTGTAATATGGCGACCTTTAATTTTGATTTTCTTGGAACAGGGTACTTTTTTTTATCATAATTTTTTATTCTCATTCAGAATCCCTATAACTCGGACGGAAGTTTTAATTTCTGCGAAAAATTAAAATATTCGGTTTATAATAGCTATTCAAAGACAAATTTAAAAACCCCTATAATTTTAATCTTGAAATTCCGGTCAATTTTCTCAGAATTAGATAATTTTGTTTTCTCCTATTCAGATACTTAATGTCTCAAAAGCATGTCTTTTTTTTATTTTAAGTAAAAATTAAATTTTTTATCAAAATCGGTAGCCAAGACAGCTTGAAACTAAGGCTAGTATCTCTTTGAGATTGTCAGATTCAACATCCATTTCTTCAGATTGGGGAAAAGGAAGTAGTCCGGGGAAGCCAAATCTGGAGGTTAGGGGGGTGCGGAACGTGTTGGAACCCTAACTTCAGTCATTTTTCAGCCGCAACTGCAGATAAGTCAGCTGGTGCGTTGTCATGATGAAACAGGACATTTTTGTGGGCCAATCGTGGACGTTTCTCTTACAGATCGGTTTTCAAGTAGTGCAATAACGGTGCATAGTATACACCTGTAATATTGTTACCCATTTCTAAATAGTCAATGAAGATTATTCCTTGCGAATCCCAAAAGGCAGTCGCCACAATGTTCCTAGCTGAAAGTACGGTTTTCGCCTTTTTTGGTGCAAATTCCTTTCTAGTAACACATTATTTAGACCATTTCTTGGTCTTAGGCCCATGCTTATCCATTATCCATATTTATTACCCATGTCTCATCCAGGGTGACATATCGATGCCTAAGGTTTTGTGGATTCCGCTGAAACAGCTGCTAACCATCCTTGGAACACGTCACACGATGTTTTTTTTTGGTCAGCTGTGAGCGATCGCATGAAATATAATGCACCTATTCCTTCGATATGTCCACAGCACTAGCAATTATACTCAACTTCACTCTTCTATCCCCAATCAACATATCGTGGACTTTATCAATCATTTCTTAACTTAGGGCCTCAACAGGGCTTTCAGAACGTTCAGCGTCACTTGTGCTCATATGGTCACTCGCAAAATGTGAAACTATTTATAAATAATTCTAATCGAAACTGCAGACTCGCTATAATGTTTATCAAGCTTCATTTTAATCTTCTGCGGCAATATGCTTTTTGAAAAGTAATGTTTGACCAACACACGAAATTCTTCATCTATTTTTTAAAAGTCATTCGAATTGCACGATTCAAACGAACGGGTAATAGACGGATCTAGCTGGAACCTGATGTGTCCCTTGAAAGGATTTTTAGCTCACCCACTTATCTCTTAGTTACTAATCACAGAATGATTTCTTTTGATATTTTGTATTATATTTCTCATTAGATACGAACGCCCCTGCTGGTAAAGGTTGACAGAATCAGTTTCGCGATCCCTGAGCTGCATGAGCGGAACTTGGGTAGTGGGGATAGAGCAAACAGGTAGACCATGATCAAACCCACACTTCCTGTAAATACGATCTCGTCCTGAAACATATATGAGCACAGGTCGTAGATCGCGTGCTATGGTAAGTTTAAAAAATGCGTACATACATATATATATATATATATATATATATATATATATATATATGTATATATACACAGGTATATAGTTAAGTAGTCCATAAATCAGTTTGCCGCCCCTTGACGAATAGTTTATTCATCCTCTCTTGTACCTATTCAAGAACTGTGATTGTCAAATCCATATTCGCCATCTCCGAGATTCTACATTATTTACTCCTGAGGGCGAAAACAGAACCAGCATCGTTTTAGTGCGAGTGAGAACCCATTTGGGTCCGAGCTTGCAGCATAATAACGACCCATTGATAAATGTTTCCGGTTGGCCACGAGAAAACGAAATAATAACAGGAAACCTGGGCTACACATTCGATTTACACTCGTTCCGACTACAATGCTCACTTGAATTTTTTCAGCCAGGTTTTGTTACTCTCTAACTCTATTCTCCTGTTGCTCTGATAAATTATGCAATTACGACACTCCCTGCAGGTCGGGCTTATCATTTTCCAACTGGGAAAACGCGTATGCACATTGCACAGAATATTGCAAGCAGTGCATTTTAAAAATATATCTAAGAGTTGTAATTGTTAAAAAATTAATGAAATTTGCATCAAGGGACCACTGGGAAGCCCTGTTTTCTGTCTTCATATTTATCAGTTTTTTAACTGCACCTCAGAAAACAAAAATGTGCAGTAATAAAGGATTTTTTGTAATAAGAGGAACATTTCAATAAGCAATTTCTTATATAATTTAATTCCTTCAATGAAGATAAATATTTTTAATGAAAAATATTTCTTTTAGTTTACCAAGGTATTATTTGATGAAATTTAGGACTTTAAAAAATCGCTCACAAAAAGGTACTGCGCAATTAATAAGGAAGGTAAACTTCTATAATAAACTTTCTTTCTATAGCAAAGGTCCCCATTTCGTTTAATTGAATAGATATTTTAATGATTTTACCATTATTACTGGGTAATTTCGGCGCTGACCATTAATTTCTGAAATAATATGGTTGCTACAAAATACCAACTTCGCCATTCTCTAACTTTTCCCTGACCAATTTCTACCAAATCTCACAAACGAATTTTCAACATAATAGTTGGATTTTCATTTAAAAGAGATAGATTTTTTTACTTACAATACAATAGTTAAATTTTTAGTAAAAAAATTCATTTTAAACCAAATAAAAAAATTTCAGCCTAAAAAATTAATTTTTACCAAACGGATGTGGTTTCAAACAAAACGATTAATTTTTTACAAAGTCGTTTCACTTTCAACTAAGCAATTGAATTCACAACCAAAACAAATTAATTTTCAACTAAAAGTTGTGATTTTTAACAAAAACAGATGCGATTTCTACCAAAATAGATGAACTTTAAACACAAAAAGACAAATCTTCATCAGAAGAGTTGAACTCGCAACCAAAGTGAATAACTTTTTACCAAAAGTGTTGAATTTTCAAAAAAATAATACAACTAAATTCAACTTCAGTTTTTCGAAAATTCCTTAATTCTATCAGGTTTTCCCTGCCTTCCCCTGACTTTCCCTGACCAATCTTAAATTTTCTGGCTTTCCTTGACCCGTACCACCCCGGAATTATAACCCAAAATTGTTCATTAATACGTAAAAATGCAGATGCTCCCTTTTTCCGTTAAAATAGTTTTTGAGGCTTGCAGTTTCTCCTATTTAGGCTGAAGATGCAATAATCTGTTTAAACAATATTGAAAAATTAAATAAATGATTTCAATAAATTGACAAATGTCTCCTTAACAATTTCAGTGATATAAAACACACATTTTTTTATTTCTTTCAGTTTCTGCCTTTTTCCGTAGAACGGTAGAACTGCTGTATTACTTCCAAATATTCCGATATCAGTTCACAAAGCTGAATGTTAAAACATACGTTTGGGATTCGAGGATTTGAATTGACGTTGTTGGATGTGTACTATAAGCTTCAATCGATCTATAGAATATCCTTCTCGAAACATGTATGCACTGCGCGTGAAGTACGAAGAAGGCCAGTCCTATCATGTTCCCGAAGGATTTTAAATCGTGAAAGTCTGTTCCTGAGTTACTACTATGTAGCGTTGTTACAACATGAATAATGAAGTAGAAAAGATGTTAAAATATTATACACCAAAAAGAAATCGTTCCATCATAGAATGCTTACTTTCAAATCAAGAATTTTCTACCTATACTCACGATCTCACATAAATCTGTCTTTAATTATTTTTCTAAGTGTTTGAAAAATATTAAACCAATAGCTATAAGTAAACTTTGGAGCAAAATTTAACACATTCATTTAACACCTCTAAATTCCCTAAATTAATAGGATAAATAACTCAAAACTGTTCCAAGAATCTGCAATCAGTTCAAGCCTTAACTGGTTCTAGATACTGCTTAAAACTAGCCCCCTTAAGTAATTTAAACTATTAATTTAGGAATGTCCGAATTTACCCTACATGTACGTAATTACCCCATTGGACGGTATACATAATCAACTCTAATAGCGCCTTAATATAATAAACTAACTTTCGACTGATAACAACAGTCATATCACTCATAAAACTACGAAACACTCCTAAATTGACTGCATAAGTATCATAAGTATTTTGCAAAAATGAGTGTTTAAAATTTTTAAATAATAATTATACATTTTGATGTTCAATTAATTCTTTAGAGAGACTCAAAAGTCATTTCACTCACAAAATTATTAGCGAGGGGTAAACCACTCTTGAATCAGCGAGACAACGTTCAGCGTTACATAGACGTTGTGCTCTGATTTTTCGATATCGGTAACGCTAAAGTAACTAAAATAAGGAATCTGTCTTATGAGCCTGTTAGAATAGCATCAACGCAATAGGCGATTGTTATTCGTAACGTCGAAGTTACTCTACCTTTCTTGTAAGCTAGCAATTAGCTCGTCGTCGCTAGCGGCGCTAGAAGCGCCTAGTCCGATAGCTTCTCGCATGATTTTTTCCTTACCAGATTCGTCACGAAGAGTAAACATTCCGAGAAATACACACGCTGTAGTAAACGATCGAATGCTATTTTTCCTTATTCGACGTTTATCCTATTGTTATTTCTCTTAGCGTCGCATTGCGCTTGGCTATACTTGTGATTTTTTTCCTTAGCCCTTGACTTTGAACAATTTTATTTGTATTAGAATTATTTCATTTTATGCAATAAGAAGGTTACGTTAAACATAACGAAAAAATTCTATAGACAGTTACACTGCGTTATGTAGAATGAAGCTACGCTTATTTTAACACCATCTACAGATATTTGATTTTAAAAAATTATGATTTTTAGTGGTTTACCCCTCGGTTATTAGAAGATTATAAATTTACTGTGTTGATGAATTTCGCCCGTTATAATTTAAATTTAATAATATGCTTAAAACTAAACAATTTCAAATTGTGTATATGTAAATTGCAAATCCTTCCAGGTTATAGACACATTTTTATTTCTGACAGAAAAAGTTTTAATATATGAACAACGTAAAAGTAAAAATGTTCTAGATTTAATACTTTTTAAATATTTTCCAATATAATTATCAAAGCTTTATGCTGGATGCCTTAATATTTTTTTTTTAATTAAAACCTAATAAATTAAAAGTAAATAAACTTTTTTTCATAATAGATTTTATGCTTTCGCGATGATTCATTTTAATAAAAGAGTTTTTTCGGGTTTCAATCGTGTAAATA
>JAUELO010000179.1:42821765-42837082 GCA_032357855.1 Amphibolips quercusostensackenii | reverse complement strand
ATGGGAGTGAAAATCACCGTTGGGAAACCTGAATCGAAAGGGACTGTGTACAGGGCAGTTCATCCGGTACGGACTTTCTGCAGGCAATCTGGGTGGTGGATGAGAATGTGGTCCAAAGATGACCGAGTCCATAGGCAAAGGTCTTCCGGGTGCGTGGTCCAAAGACCTACACGAATAATTAATAGCCCTAACACCATGATCAAGTGACCGGCACATGGGAGGCTCACAATGTCCAGGTCTACCTGGATAAGTCTCATGACCTCGGTGTTCAATCAACCTTGGAACATGCTCCACCGAATGACACCCATGATCATGTCCTCTCCCGAGATAGTGTTCATGCATGTGACCCGCGTGGTCCATCAGCCGGCACGGATGTTCCATTGCCCGCACCTGATAATGATCCAAGTTTCTCATACTAGCTGAAGAACTTGGTGGATCCATAGATCTAGGCTGGTCCATTGGTCTCATCTGCTCAATGGATCTGATCGACTCAATTGACCTTGACTGACGATGTTCCATATTCGTTCTCATCACGTCCATCGGATGCATTGATTCCGCTTGTTGTCTCATCACCGAGTCCATCGAGCGCATTGATTCTAATGATCGCATCGCTTCAGTGGACCTCATGCTATGTTCAATCGGCCTCATCGGTGATGGATCAGTCGATCTACAAGATCTCTCCCAACATCTCGGGGGTGGTCCACCACCTCCGTGACCTTGACCGCTCCAGTACGGATCCATCTGCTGATCCGCACTCTACTCCGCAATCACTGATACCACATGGCTCTGTCAGGCGCCATTAACACTTCTAGATATTCAGCTTTTACACGAAAAAAAACTCACTTATACACTAACTAGAACCTAACTTGATTTGAAAACAAAAAGGGAGAAGCTGTTTAAAATTGGGGAAACCTCTAGTATCAGGTCTGGAAATTGTTTTTTAATGTGGAAAATCACAATGTCAAGTGACGGGTATTTTTGGAAAAATTTTTGTTAAATGAAGACGGAAGTTTTGAGAGTGATCGGAAGCAACGGAATGTAGACGACGCATCGCGGTGCCGCGCTCCCCAGCACTGTGAGCCTTGCGGCCTCGACTGACGCGCATTCCTTTCACGCAAACTAGCCGACGAACCAACCAACCCCTACCTAACCTTCTCAACCTCCCTCATCTTCCACCACCTCCATAAGGCTGCTTCAGTGCTTCATCCCTCTGAACCGCAGTGTTCGCCCACTACCGTCGTCACCATCCACGTCGCCAGCATTTCATCCTTCCTTCACGAGTTTCCTCCTGCCACCCTTGCTGGTTCTTCGACTAATACCCTTTGGCTTACAGTCGCTTGTCTTCCGGAGATGACAATCATTTCGCATCGTCCTACCGACGCCGTAAACGATTGTCATCTGACCCTGGCAAAAGAGAGAAAATTTGTTTAAAGAAGTGAGAATTTGATATGTTTTAGCTAAGGGTTTAGCTACATTGGAAAATGATGTCAGATGTATCTAAAATATCTATCAAAGAGCAAAAATCAGGAGTAGATAACTTTGGATTTCGATTGCAGAATTCGCTGTGATTGCAAGGGAAATGGTTGAAAAATTGAAAAGATCCTTAACGTCGCCGGCCTTTCATCCTTCTATTGAGAGCCCTCCTGCTACCCCTCCTGGTTCTTCAACTGATACCCTTGGGCACACAGTCGCTTGTCTTCTGGAGATGTCAATCATTTCAAAGCGTCTTACCGACACTAGAAACGACTGTCATTTGACTCAGGCAGAGGAAGAGCAAATTCGTTCACAAGAGTGAGAATATTATGTGTTTTAGCTACGGGTTTAGCTACATTTAAAAGTGATGTCAGCTGCATCTAAAATATACATAAAACAGCGAAAAATTTTAGACGATAACGTTGGATTTCGATCATAGAATTGGTTGTGATTGCATGGGAAATGGTTGAAGAATTAAACATTGAAAAGACCCTTAAAGTTGCGAGCCTTTCATTCTTCCTTTAAGAGTTCTCCTGCCACTCTTGCTGGTTCTACTACTAATACTCGTACCCTTCGGCTTACAGTAGCTTGTCTTCCGGAGATGACAATCACTTCAGAGAGTCTTATTAACACAGGAAACGATTGTCATCTGACCCAGGCAGAGGGAGAGTAAATTTGTTGAAAGGAGTGAGAATTTTATGTGTTTGATCTACGGGGTTAACTTCATTTAAAGAAGATTTCAGCTGTATCTACATATTAATAAAAGAGCGAAAATTAGAAGTTAATCACTTTGGATTTCGATTGCAGAATTCGTTTTGATTGTATGGGGAATTCCAAAGAATTAGAAATTGAAGAGACCCTTTGCACAGAAGAAAAGTCTTACTTCTGTTACAAATTAATTTTGTTTCATAGTAGGATATCAATCTTTAACAAAAAAAAAAAAAATAATGCTGCATTGACAATGAATAAGATTACTATAATTCTTATTTTAACTGTGCAGTCTTATTACTTAAAAAATAATAATTTTCGAGGCATAGCAATATTTTTTAGGCATTTTTTTTTTAGTTTTTTTACGGATAAATGTAAAAAGTGTCTCGAAAAACTCGAAAACTACCTACAAAATATTCAGTTTTTAATCATTTTGTATCCTTTGGAATTGCTTGAAAGGCTTTTAAATTCTTTAAAATCCTTTTGAATTCTTTGAACTTTCTTAAAATCTTCTGAATTCCTCCGAATTCCCGATATACTGAAATTCATCTAAATTCTCTAAATTATCTCAATTCCTTGAATTCGTGGAATTTCCTTATTATTGAAAACTCCCTGAATTCCGAGGACTTTAAAATAATGCAAAAAATTAAGAGGAATTCGGAAAATTAAAGAAACTCTATGAATTCAGGAAACTCAAAGAATTCAAAAGATTTGAAGAAATTCAATCGATTCAAAACATTCAAAAAACTTAAGGAACTTGTAGCATTCAAGGAATTCAAGGATTTCAAAGAATTTCGAATATTTAAGGAATTCAGGATACTCAAGAATTACAAGGGGAAATTTAGAGAATTTTAAAACATTTAGATAATTCAAAGGTTTCATAAAATTCAAATTATCGAAGGATTTCAGAGAATTTAGCAATTCAGAGAATGCAAGGAATTGAAAATATTCGAGGAATTCTGGATCCTTAATGATAACAGGGAATTCAGATAATTTCAGGGATTTCAGAGCGCTCCAGGAATACAAAATATTCTAGGAATTCAGGGATTTCAAAGAAATGCCTTTTATTAAAACTACATAATCTGTTAAAAAACTAATTTCTGTACGATGCTTGTATTTTTTTATAAAAAATAACCTATTTTCTTCTCAACGATTGTATTGCACTTCTCAAAAGTCTAATCAAATTTTTTTTCGAGGCCTTTTTTTTCTGACTATAATACCGTAAATAAAAACCGTCAAATATTAAACCTTTTTAGATTTCAAATATCACATTTTTCCAATATCTCGAATACTAATTATTAATTCAGTCTGTTTCAAGGGAGAAAATTAAACAAAAAGGAGAATTATTTAAAAATCTGTGGAACAAGGGAAACAGAAGAAATACTGTGAAGCCTGAAAAACTTGAAAGTGTAATAATGGACTTGTCAAATGCAATAACGCTCTACTCCTCATTTCCTCTTTTTATGTACCTGGTAAATTGTGAAACAAAAGAAAAGAAAATGCCAACAATATCGATACGTATCGGGTTATTGAATTCGACGTTCAGAGTTCTGAAGATTTCCGCTCAAAATTAAATACTTGTTAACTTTTATTCATTTTTTCAACCAAAAACGATTACTTTTTTAACATAAAAGATAAACTTTCTACAAAATAGTTGAATTTTTAAGCAAATGGTTGAATTTTCAACCATTAAAGAAAAATCTTCAACCAATTAGTCGAATTTTTAGCAAAAAAGATTAAATTGGATTTAGTGATTTAAAAAAGGATAAAACTTTAACCAGGAGCAGCTGAATTTTCAATCAAATAATTGAGTTTTGTAGAAAACAGTTGAATTGTCAACAAAAAATATTCAACCAATAAGATCAACCTTCGAACCGAAAAAAAAAAATTTTTAGAAAGGTATCTTAACTTATACTCAAGTAGTTGATTTTTCATTTAAAAAAGATCAATTCTCAACAAAATAGTTGAATTTTCAACCAAAGATATGATTTTTAAACTATCATTAGACGAATCTTTAACTTGAATAGTTAAATTTTCTGTTACAAAAAATTAATTTTTAACTTAATTTCCATTTTAACTTTCAAGCAATTTAACTCGCAACCAAGTAACTCAATTTCCAACCAAAAAAAAAATGAATTTTTAGCGAATTATGAAATAGCATATATTTTAACAAAATAAAATTTTAATTTTAAATCAAAAAGAAATTCATCCTACCAAAGAAGACGAATTTCGCTCAAAATAGTTGAATCTTCAACCAAAGAATGTTTCAATTTCTAACTGAGTTGTATTTTTAGTCAAAATAAGGTGAAATTTTTACTAAAACAGATGAATTTTTGAACCAAAAAGATGAGTTCAGGAAAGATAGCTTCATTTCCAACTATGAAAGATTTCATCTGAATATATTCACGACAAAGATATGAATTTTCAACGGAAAGTTAATTTTCTGGCAAACTTGTTGAATTTTTAAGCAAAAGAAATTACTTTTTAAAAAATTGTTGAATTATCCACCAAATAAATACAACTGTTTAACTAAAATATAATCGTAAGAAGAAAGAAACTGCGAAAAAATGGAATTAGAAATACAAAGAAAATAAATTATTAACAAGAAAATTATATGAGCGTGGTCGCAAAACTTTATTTTTGAAATGCCCAATTTATTATTTTAAAAATAGAATCTTTTTGAAAGGATTAAAACAACTTGAAATTAAAAATTAAAAATAATAAATTTATTATCTTGCTAGTTATTAAATGTGCCTCTCGTAAAAATTCCCTGACTTTTGTAAGATTTTGTTAAAAATCCCAGACTTTCCCTGACCAATAAAATTCCCTGACTTTTTCCTGATTTCCAGGTTTTTTCTGGCCTATGGATATCCTATGGATAGTTATATTTCCAACTAATGAATATTTGCTAAAATCCTATGATAAGCGTAGAATTGTTTTTACAAAATTAAATATTTTAGTATAATTCATTCATATAGTTTGAATTCTTTGAAATTTTTCAATATCTGAATACACGTAAGTAATAAATTGTACGGTAAAGAATTACAAAACCTTAACTTTTTCATTGAGACGGGTATAATGATTGACTGCAAATATTTCATCCTAATTACACAAAAATTTGCTAGTTAAAAAAAAGTTTTAACCTTATTTGCCACCTTTTCAGTGATACCATTTCTTTTAGAATTTTCAAATTTAATCAAACAAGTAATAAACCAATGTAATTGCTAACTAAAAGTAATTTCTATTTGGTTGTAGTAAGAAAAAATTGTTCATAATGTTATAAACAAACTATAGAACAAA
This sequence comes from Amphibolips quercusostensackenii, assembly GCA_032357855.1. Taxonomy (NCBI): domain Eukaryota; kingdom Metazoa; phylum Arthropoda; class Insecta; order Hymenoptera; family Cynipidae; genus Amphibolips; species Amphibolips quercusostensackenii. Next base: position 42,831,601 of record JAUELO010000179.1, on the reverse strand, counting down.
AGTATTTTTTTATGATTCGCAATGATTAGTTATTTTAAATCCTTAGATTTGATATTCAGCAGATCCTTTCTAATTCTTCATAGACGCCTTCTTGCAGGAGAATAAATAATAATAACCGTAACCAGTTAGTCGTTTTGATATCTAAATTTGTATTAATTAAATACTTTAAACCTCGGATGTTAAGATCTTCAAATGGTAATAAAATCTCCCAAATATTAATTAAATTAAACCCACATTGATGACAAAATACTAAATTTGTCGCAGTGGAGAAAAACTTTAGTATTCTTCTCTAAAAAGGTAGTTATGATGAAAAAGTTAACGCCCCACTCATGGATTGTAGCATTCCCCGTTCAAATCCGGGATAAGTCATATTTTTTTTGTTCTTCAAAAATTGCTTGTCCGAAATAATCGTTTGAACATTAAAATTTGTAATAATTAAACCTTTTAAACCTTGAAAGTTAACGCCTTAAAATGGTAATAAAATTTTACAAATATTAATGAGACATTTCGTATTGATTCCATTTAAAAAAAATATATATTTTTTGGAGCCACCCTAGACCTACGAAAATGCCTAATATTTTTTCCTTGCAGAAATCCACGTGTAAAGCGTTGTTTACGTCCATAAAATAATCGCGGGGGAATATATTGAAAGAAGCGGAAAGACGTAGGCTGTCCAGGCGAAGGAATTCGCGTCACTAAGTTTGTCGCGTGAATGAAAAAGGAAGCATCGATTTTTCCTTCTCTGGTGCTCCCCTTCCCAAGGGTTGTAGTAACCCCGATCCCCAGATTCGCTGACTGGTCGCTCACCTTCCAGCCCGAGCGATTGCGATTCCAAAATGCTTATCTTGCATTATTCGCAATAGCTGCCTAATCCGATGCTCGATATTAGTCTCCCATTTCAAATTAATATATATGTATGATCAGCACGTGGCATGAATCTGCCAAGTTACTATGTTAATATCATGCGCATTTTATTAGTTAAATATTGAAGTCTTTTTAGAATAGAACCACCAAATTCATTCTTTATACTAATTTCTACGCTTTAAATATCACTGAAATTTATTTTAAAGATATTCTCCTTTGGTAATAACCTTCTCAATAATTTCGATTACGGAAACGATCGATTCTTCAACATGCAATCCCGCTAAGTTGTTATTAATTCAAAATTTTGTTCATAAATAATTTTTTTCAAATTTTCTTCTCCTTAAATTCTAAAATATTTGAAAAATTAATTTTTTAATACTCATAATCAATTAATGTTAATTATTATCTTTTCATTTTACTTGAACAAGTTTGATCTCACAACTTCATTTAATTGTACTTGGCCAAGTTTTTGCATCAAGGATGTTTTTGGCGAGATTTCACTACTTTTTGAAAAAAAATGATATATATAAAAATATTATAAATTATCTACTACAAAAATCATACTAGAAAATTGTACTGGAGACTTAAATTTACTATTCTACGTTGACCAGACCACAAGATTTGTCTGCATCCGTGAGCAAAAATGAAAAAATTGACTTTTTATGATAAAATATACAACATTTTAAAAGTGTTAAAAATATTATAAATGACTAAAAAATGGCACTAGACATTACAAGCGACGAAGTAGCACATAATAACCTCTTTTAAAGCTTCGAGTTTCTGAAATGTAAATTAAACTAAAAAAGAAATATAAAAATACGGATATAATGCTATTTTTATCAAATTCTTTCACTAGAAATTAATCAAACGGAAAAATCAATTTTTTAAATGAAGGGCCCGATCGATTACGTTTAATTTGGTCTTGAATTTTAAATAGAGTGCCAAAAAACTGCAATCAAAAACAAAACACCATTTGCAAACAACTTTTAATTAAAATCGGTTCCACCGCACTGTGTTTTAGTGCCAGTCATACAGAATTTTACGAACTTCAACTTCAGTTTACAGAATTCACAGTCCGAAATTCTCTTTAAAAAGAAAAAATAAGGTGATTTTTGAAGAGCTTTAATATCGGAATAAATTCTTTAATATAAAATTATTTTGAGTATCATATTGCTAAGGTTTCAAGACGAAATATACTGTATTCTCAACAAGATAGTAGAATTTTCAATCAGAACAGACGAATTTTCTAGCAAAGATGAATTTTCAACCCAAAAAGATGAATCTTAAATAAAAGAGTTGAGTTTAGAGCTGAAAAATCTAATTTTTCAAAAAAAATTTAACTTTCAAATCCGAAAAGAAAGATTAATTATGAACCAAATCGTTGATTTTTCAACCAAACAGTTGAACTTACTACTAACTATTTTAACTTTCAAGCAAAAAAATCGAACTTTTAACAAAAAAGTTGAATTTTTATCAATATAATGAATTTTCAATCTACAAAGATGAATTTTTTCAAACAAAAAAGACGAATTTTCAACCAAACAGTTGAATTATGACCCAAACAGATTAAATTTCAACCAAATAGTTACATTTTCAACTAAAAAGTTTTAATTTTTAACCAAAATTTAAATAGATAAATTTTTATTTAAAAAATTAATTTTCAACCCAAAAATAAGACTTTGCAACAAAACAGTTAACTTATCAACGGAATAAATTAATTTTCAACACAAAAAAATTAATTTTCAAGATTGTAGTTCAACTGTCAACCAAGTAGTTGTATTATCAACAAAAAAGATGAAAATTTTAAATAAATAGTTCAATTTTACCAAAAGATTAATCTTCAACCCGACAAGACGAATTATACCAAAAAGTTGATTTTCGAGCAAAAAATATTATTTCGCTTCTAAAAGATGAAATTTCAATCCAAAAGAACGAATTTTCTATCCAAAAAGTCGAATCTGAAGCAAAACATTTTAATTTATAACCAAAAAAGATTACTTTTTAACAAAACAGTTTAATCTTTAACAAAAAAATTGATTTTTAAGTTTGTGGGTGATTATGAAAAGATTCAACTTGAGTAGTTAAATTTTCCGTTACAAAAAATTAATTTTTAATTTAATTTCCATTTTAACTTTCAAGCAATTCAACTCGCAACCCAGTAGCTCCATTTTCAACCTGAAAGATGAATTTTCAGCGAATAATGTAATAGCATATATTTTAACCAAAAAAAATTTAAATTTTACATCAAAAAGAGTTTCATCCTAACAAAGAAGACGAATTTTGCTCAAAATAGTTGAATCTTCAACCAAAGAATGTTTCAATTTCTAACTAAGTTGTATTTTTAATCTAAATAAGGTGCAATTTTTACTAAAACAGATGAATTTTTGAACCAAAAAGATGAGTTCAGGAAAGATAGCTTCATTGTTAACTATGAAAGATTTCATTTGAATATATTCACGACGAAGATATGAATTTTCAACGAAAAGTTAATTTTATAGCTAACTTGTTGAATTTTTTAGCAAAAGGAATGACTTTTTAACAAAATTGTTGAATTATGAACCAAATAAATACAGCTATTTAACTAAAATATAATCGTAAGAAGGAAGAAACTGCGAAAAAATGCAATTAGAAATACAAAGAAAATAAATTATTAACAAGAAAATTATATGAGCGTGGTCGCCAAACTTTATTTTCGAAATGCCCAATTTATTATTTTAAAAATAGANNNATTATTAACAAGAAAATTATATGAGCGTGGTCGACAAACTTTATTTTCGAAATGCCCAATTTATTATTTTAAAAATAGAATCTTTTTTAGAAGATTGAAACAACTTGAAATTAAAAATAAAAATAATAAATTTATTATCTTACTAGTTATTAAAAGTGCCTCTCGTAAAAATTCCCTAACTTTTGCAAGATTTTGTTGAGAATCCCAGACTTTCCCTGACCAATAAAATTCCATGACTTTTTCCTGATTTCCAGGTTTTTTCCGGCCTATGGATATCCTATGGATAATTATATCTCCAACTAATGAATATTTGCTAAAATCCTATGATAAGCGTAGAATTGTTTTTAGAAAATTAAATATTTTAGTATACTTTATTTATATAGTTTGAATTCTTTGAAATTTTTAAATATCTAAAGACCCGTAAGTTGATTTTTCAAGCAAAAAATATTATTTCTCTTCTAAAAGATGAAATTTTAATCCAAAAGAACGAATTTTCTGTCAAAAATGGCGAATTTGAAGCAAAACATTTTAATTTTCAACCAAAAAAGAATACTTTTTAACAAAACAGTTAAATTATTAACATAATTATTCAATCTTTAACCAAAAAATTGATTTTTAAGATTGTAGTTCAACTGTCAACCAAGTAGTTGTATTATCAACAAACAAAAAAATTAAAATTTTAAATAAATAGTTTAATTCTACCAGAAGATTAACCTTCGATCCAAAAAGACGAATTATTTATCTAAAAAACAAATGTTATACCAAAAAGTTGATTTTCGAGCAAAAAATATTATTTCTCTTCTAACAGATGAAATTTTAATCCAAAAGAACGAATTTTCTATTCAAAAAGTCGAATTTTAAACAAAACATTTTAATTTTCAACCAAAAAAGGTAAATTTTTAATAAAACAGTTGAATTTTCAACAAAATAATTAAATTTTCAACTGAAGAAGCTAAATTCTGAACTAAACATATATCAGTGGACTTTTTAATGAAAAATAAGTAAGTTTTAGCCAAAAGTAGTTAAATTTTCTTATTAGGTTGAATTAATTCAGTTCGATGTAAGCGAAAAAACGAAAAAAAGGGAAAAACGGGAAAAGTTTTTTGAAAATAGGAAAGAAAAGATGAATTATTTAAAATAAGGGGAAAGAGTCAAATATACGGAAATAGGGGAAAGAATGTAAAGTATGAGTTTATCGAAAATTCCGTGACCCTTTCAGGTTTTTCTTGACATTACCTGACTTTCCAGAATTCCCTGACCTGTAGCGAAACTGTACTCAAGTACTCTTAGCACACTTTGTTATTCAAGAAACAAAACTCTACAGAGCAAGCTTACACGGAACGTGTCAGAACGACTCTCCCTATCTTTATTGGTGGTCTGATGTCACTTGAGAACAAGCTCTTAACAAAGTTTTATTGGATTTATGATGAAACTTCTACAAGTAGCCAATCGAGAAAAAGAATTTAAAACTTAAGACCATTATTTACCTTTTTTTCGGCTCAGCGGAGCATTGAAGGTGCTCCTACAAATGTCTGACTATAACGTCCTACTTCCACTTGAAAGGAGAATTTATTCCCTGAGAACGGTTTTTCACAATGTCAACCTCAATTTAAGTGTATTTTGAAAGATTTCATTACCATTTTTAACGATGTTAACGTCAGAGTATTTAAAATTGAATTTTAATTCAAAATTGTGCGATTACTTCGTCCAAAGAATTTATTGAAGAGAAAAAAACAATTACACCAACGAGGCCTTTTTCAATAAATAAGTTTCTTAAAGTAATAAATTGATATCGAATTTTAATTCATTATAACCTAAAAGGTCGGACGTTAACATCATTTCAAATGGTAATAAAGTATTTCAAAAATTATTTAAATTAAACTCACATTGATCCGAAATGGTACATTTGTCACGGTGGTGAAATACTTGAACTATTCCCATACAAAACTAGTTACTAAAAACAAGAACAAATCTTCTGAGGCCTCGGTGGCGTAATTGGTTAACGCTCCACTTATGTATAGTGGCATTCCCGGTTCAAATCTGAGCTGCGACAGATTTTTTTCTTTTTCATCAATAAATTATTTGTCTGCAGTAATCTTTAAAAATCGAATTTTAATTAATTATAACATAAAAGATCGGACGCTAACATCTTTTCAAGTGGTAATAAAATCTTAGAAAAATTATACAGATTAAACTGACGTTGATCAGAAAGGGCACATTTGTCACAGTGGAGAAATTCGTATACTATTCCCCTGCAAAACTAGTTTCCAAGAACATGAACAAATCTGCTGAGGCCTCGGTGGCATAACTGGTTAACGCTCCACTCATGTATAGTGGCAATCCCTGTTCAAATCCAGGCTGAGGCAGATTTTTTTCTTTTTCATCAATAAATTATTTGTCCGAAGTAATCTTTGAACATCGAATTTTAATTAATTAAAAATCATCAACCTCACCTAGAAATTCTAAAATCGTAATCCATCTATTATTTTTAATCGAATTTATCTTATCCTTGTAAAATTGTAAAGGTAAAAAATTTTTCGTTAAATTAATAATAAAGAGAAGTTCCAGGAATCTAAAGGACTGGCTTTGCAAAACTCATCTGTAAAGTGTACAATACTTAAAAATTTAAATCAGGAACAAAAGAGAACCAATTAAGTCTCGCCCAAGGCTACAGAGGGTAAAGCACGTTATGCATTTTTTTAATTTTGTAAACTATATTAATGACACAAGGCCACGCAAATGGAATTCTAAGGAAAGAAACTTTTATTTTGCCTGAGCTTGATATTGACATGCAACGCGAATTTATTTGATGAAATACGGCAATTATTTAATCATCTCTACTTTAAAACAAAATAAAATAAAAAAGTGAAATATAAGTGTCTCAGTGATCACAGTAGTTCAGTAGTTCAACTGTAGGGAAAATAAGGCAATTTCTCTTTGATAAAATGAGAATTTTTTGCTTTTGAAGATACCAACTTGATGAACATTTTGAAATTAAAATATAAAAAATTATTAATTAATACCAAGTTTTTCTATTACACAGTATTTATTATCTACAATAGAAAAAAAACGTGGACAATATTTTTGACAAATGATATCTTAACTTCAGAATTAATATACAATTTTCGATTTCTAAAGAAAAACACTAAAAACCTAAAATTGTTTAAATTTGTAAGTTTAATTTTTGCAAAAAAAAATCATCTTTGTTTAACATAATCGATTTCCGGTGAAAAATGTTAGTATATCCTATTATTGTTCAAATATTGTAAAAATTCTTGGAAATCTAAAGGTTTCTTTATTAACAATAGAAATTTAAGACGAAAAACACTAACATACCATAAAGCAAATTGTTTTAGATTGTAAATCCTTATTTTAAAACGCGACAATTTAAAATCCAAAAAAAATTTATCCTTTTTTTAAATTCAATTGCTTATTATTAAAAATAATGATTTCCAGTATAAAATTCCGACAAAATAAAAAATTAAGATTGCACAAAATTTTGAATTTAATGACTCTGATTGACATTTTGAAGATTAACAATAATATGAAAAGTCTATGATTTTTTAAATTAAAAATGCCAATTTTTGATCTAAAACACTAACATAACCTTAAATAGTTATAAAATTGCAAATCGCCTTCAAAATTTATATCGATGTTTCGGCTGAAAACGGCTAGCTTAACCACAATTGCATAAAAATTAAAGGTAACCTCAAATTTTTAAAAAATTACGAATCTTCTCTGAAATTTAATGATTTGTAAATAAAAATGCCAATTTAAGACAAGAAACACTAACGCAATCCGAAATTATTCATGCTTATAAACTTTATCAATTTAAACAATATTTTAAACAAAAATTATTGAATTAAAATTCAATTGTTTTTATTTAAAAATATCAGTTGCAGGCGAATCAAAACCAACATAAGCTTTTAAAAAATAATATTAAAACCATAAACTAAGTTTGCTGAAAAATGGTAAATATTCTTTAAAATCTAATATTTATATTAAAAATTCAATAAAACCAATCACTGTAAATCTTTTTTTAATTCTAATGATTTTTGTTAAAAATAACCGATTTCCTGCAAAAAACGATAATATTACCTGATTGCAAATCGTGTTCAAATGATAGCAATTTTTATTTCAAAGTACAAGTTTTACGCGTTAAACGCTACCGTAACCTTAAATTATTAAAAAATTAAAAAATTTTTAAATATAACGATTTTTGTTGAAAGATGTAAATTTTCGGTAAAAAATTATAACAAAATTAAGCAAAAAAGAACCCATTTACGGTAGTAAACTATATAAGAACTACTTTAAACAAAAAATTGTGTTTTTTTTTTAATTCAGGACGATAATGGATTGTTCTATTTTGGCATACATGCTTTTTATCCTTACGTATTTCAAAGTAAAATAATCTATTCCAACGCGAGTTAATTATAAATAAATAGTCCTTATAAACATCTGTGTGCTAACGGTACTTTTTATGTGTAAAATTAAACAACGACATTCCTTAATTTATGAAAGTAACTTTATTAAAGTACAACAAATTTCTTAATGGCACAAGCTTTTAGGAATTTTTTTATTACAGCATATTCTTAAATATACACGTATTATCACTATCGAATAACTAAAGGCATAAATAATACTTTTAAAAAAATCAATTTGTAAATTTGTTGCGAAAAACCCATGGATTTCATGAATAATCAACACAAACTTCAATTCTGTGCATACTTAACATAGTAATATTTTCAATAAAATATATTTTATTGCGATTAGTGAAAATGATGAAACCACGTTTGGTTTTGATAAGTATAAATCCAGTACTATGAATTTTCTTTCAACACTTAAAAAACGTCGATATTTAGTTAAATATTAGAATTCTGAAAACAAATTTAAGCGCGGTTGAAAAAGTTCCCTGACTTTTCCCTGACCAAAACAATTCCCTGACATTTCCAAGTGTTCCACGTGAATAAGCACCCTGTTATAATTCTTGAAAAATGAATCACGGCTTGAGAAAAAAAGAAAAATTAACAAAAATAGGGGAAAAAGAGGAATAGTGCTGTGATCCCTGGTTTCTTGATGTTCTTTAAAAATTCTCTGAGCTCTAAACTCAATTTTATTTTTATTATTCGAGGAAAATTTAATCTAGCTTGCTGAAGTAAATGTGCAATATGCATACGTCACCTTGTCGTCTTCGCCACATGTTCTACGAATACAAGGGTGAAGAAGCATTTCACTGGTAGTTTCCGTGAAGTTGACCCACATTAATGCGAGCATTTGAGGATCTTCTCATACTACGCATGCACGGGCATTGTACCCTCTGACAACTTATCTCCACGGCATATTCTTAAGCTTCTCAACTTCAAAATTGCAAACAATTTGAATTTTCAATTTTACTGCAGTACCTACACATAAAACGGATTTCTTATACAGTAAACTGGGGATAAGAGGCACACATGGGAGAAAGCGGCACACCCTTGATTCTCAATTTCTAAATGCGATATTTGTTTCATGAAAAAAAAAATAAAGAGGCTTCCAGCTTCCAATTGTAAAACTTTAATTCCAAAACCTAAAGAAAGCAATATCACATTTTAAATAGAGAATTAAGAATGTCACGCTCTCCCCCACACGTGCGCCGCTTAGCCCCAGTTTACGGTACTGAAATACGAAAAAAGTATTCTCGGTGAAGGAAAATATTTTAGGTTCTATTAAAATAAATTATTATTTCCAGGAGGAGTGTGTTACAGAAGCAAACAATAATAATCAACATTAATGAATGCAATTATACTCGTGAAACTTTTTAATTGAAGGCGGAGCAATGTTAAAATGAATCGAATACAAACTTTCAAATTATCAAAATGTATGTCAAAAGTGACCTACTTTTTAGCGTGAATAATAAAGACAGTGCTCCGTGATGAAAAATAGGTTTTTCTCGTGATGAATCCAGAAAATGATTTCATTTGAAATGATAATTAGCGCTCTCATATTTATGGAAAATTAAAAACTTTATGAGTAGCAAAGTGGCAAATCAAATCTTGAAAATAAATTTTTATCAGGCATTCAATTTAAACATTCATTGTTTAACCAATTAATCTTCAAAAAAGAAAACAAAACGTGAATATTTTTATAATTGAGTAGAAATAGTATATTCGGGATTTAAAATCATGAGTGGTATAGAAAAAATGTTGAATTTGTTCATTTACGTGGTTGAATAGTAGAAGACCAACAACTAACTTCAGATATTAAT
>JAUELO010000179.1:42790450-42803004 GCA_032357855.1 Amphibolips quercusostensackenii | reverse complement strand
GGGTCGTCTCGGAGAAATAATGTTACTCGGAGCCCTACCCATTTCCAAGACTTTGTGGGGGCGGGAATGCACCCCTGTGACTGGTCACAGAAATAATGTTGGCTAAACCCTTATCCCTGCATCTCTCTGATTTGTCTTCTGTGATTAGTCACAAAAATAAGTTTAGTTTTATCGCTAACATTTTCCAATGTTTTTTTAGTTTACGACGTCAACTAGCTAGATGGCCATTATTGAGGATCAAACAGTAGCATTAAACACATAAAAGGAAAATAAATTTTAAAATATTTTTGGCGGCAGTCTAGGCTCTATCGTTAAAATGCGCTTCTTATAAAAACCGTTAAAAAAAATAGTGTCGGTACCGGTAATTTTTTTGTACCGGTATCGACAATTTTTTTTACCAGTACCGGCTTTGTACACACATCCTTTAGGAAATCATTTTAAATATTTCGAAATCATTTTTAATTTTTTCTTGGATTTCATTTTTCGAAATAAAAAAATCATTTAAAATTTTCCCATGGATCTTGAGACAATTTTTTTAATCTCTTGAAACCTTTCAAAATTCTTAAAAAGATTATAAATTTTGTTTCAAAATCTTTAAGTCTTTTTAAAAGATTTTAATTTTTGCTAAAATTACAAAAAAGTTTTGCATAATTAAAAACATTTTACAATTTCGGAAATCTTAGACTGTTTAGAATTTTTTTAAATATTCTCTTAAAATTAATTTTTTTAAATAAGAAATCATGTTAAATTTTCCCAGAATTCTTAAAACATTTTTTTTGTTCTCTTCAATACATCAAAAAATATGTAAAATCTTTTTTTTTTAATTTTCAAAAATTTACGTTTTATTTGAAACATTCTAAAATCTTTTTACGATTTAAGATTTCTCTGAATCTTTAAAAAAATGCATATAGATCATATAAATTAATTTTTTTATGCATATATGTATATATTTTTTTTATATATTTAAGAGTATGAAAAAGTTCGCAAATCATAGTGTAGTAACACAATGTTATAAATGAAATTATTTCCTATTATTTGAAAGTAATTTACAATTAAAATTATGTATTTGATAAATAAAGTTTTAAAAAATTGAGAAATAAATTTTATTGGCAAAATAAAATTACTATTTGGCAAATTTTTAAACCAAATTGATTATTATAAAAGATAAAAAAAGTGAAAAAAACCACTGAAAGTCCTATTCACGTTTTTAAAACTTTAAATGTGATTATTAGCTCGAATTTACATTCCAGGTTAATTTACATTTTTTCCGGATTTATTTTAATTACCGTCTATTTCTCGCTTTTCCGTGTTAGTAGACACCCAGCGGTTTTGGTTTCATTAAAAACAAAAATTTATTCTTTATTAAAGTATGTGCATCTAATTCTATTTTTCGTGAAATGAGAGTGAATTACCGTCGAATAAAGAATACCGATTGGTCTTTCAGTCAGCAGAATATTTTAACGATAAATTATCATTGTCTCTTTCTACTCAGTTAAGCCGAAAACTGTGGTCAGCAATATTTGAATACTTACAATTCCATTTTATTACTAAACACAAATTTTTCACTTTATAAGCCCCAGTTAGTCTTTATGAAATACCTGGTAATTATTTCACGATTTTCACAGAAAACTTTACCCGCAGAACGAAATAACGAATCAGTATTGGAAAACTTGAAAGTATCTTTCAAGCGTATCTCAAATAAAGCTTCACAAATTACATGCGAATTAACTTTCATTTCATTCTTGAGATGCGGTAGCTACTTTTTTAGATGTATACTATTAGTTAGCAAAAAGTGTATCGTACATTCAAGACTCAATTACACAAGAGAAAATGTTAGAAAAGCCAAATGGTTTAATAATACCCGACATTTTTTTATGGTACCGGGCTGTAGAGTCAAGTATCACAAAAAGTCTGGCGTTTCCCCAGCTGTAAATAAGTATCTCTTTGTGTTAAAAGTAAAGATTATTATTGAAAATAAAATATTTTTTCAAGAATCGCACCGCAAAAAAGGCCCAAAAACAGGCAATCTTTTTATAAGAAATTGTATAGTTTTTAAAAAATGCTAAATAATTTTTTCATGATTTCAGCCACAAAAGAATTAAATTTTTTAAACTGAATATACTTATGTATTGAAAATCTATTCACAGAGATGTAAGAAAGCCCAAAAACATCAAATTTATTAAGTATTTCCTCTTCTAAAAACGACTTCAATAATAATTAAATCGCGATACTTACAAGTATAATTAAATATTTCTGTCCAAAATTTCTTGTTTCATTCTTACTATAATTAATACTTTGAACGTGAATTGGAAACAACACTTCGAATCTCTTAACCTTAAATTAAAAATAATTAAATTAATTAAAATATGTAAATAGAAATCATTTGCCATTCCTGAAATGTAAATTAAGTTAAAATATCTATTGAATTTTTCTAAAAAAAAACCGTATGAATAAAATGCATGCGTACGAAGGGCGCGTTTGCGCCCTTGGATTATTATTTTCTAATAAAAAAAACTGTATGAAAATCCACAATGACACATTTTTTAATATTATGAGTTTTACCAATTTTTTAATAAAATCTCTTGAAATTTTTTGGACTCTCTTACAATATCTTGAAATCTTTCAAATGCTTCGAAATTTTTGTATGTCGTTCTTACTCATGAAAATTATTGAAATCCGTAGAGATGCTTTGAAATAAATTTTATTTTATCCCCTATGTTTGTCTAAAAATTCGTTTAAATCTCTTGACATCGTAAAAAATTTATTAAAATAAGAAGAAATCATTTAAACTTACTTGGATATACATTAAATAAAATTTTTGAATTAAATTTGTTTTGAAAAACACGTATAAGTAAAATGCAGGCGCGGGTTTACGTTCATTGATTTTAATTTCTAATATTGAAAAGATAAAGTATTTAAAAATTTATAACAACAAATTGTTAAATATTTAATTGTCTAAAATTTTATAAAACGAAATCTCTTACGATTCTTTAAATTCTTTTGAAATAACTTTAAATTTTTTACATTCATAAAAATTTTCTGATTTGCCTCATATTCCTTGAAATCGTTGAAATCCTTAGAAGTCCCTTATAAGAAACTTTTAGTTTTCTTCTCTAAACTTCACTGTAAATTCGATAATCCTTCCTAAAATTTATGTAAATCGTAAAGAGACATTAAAATATGCAGAAATCATTAAAAATTTAATGAGTATAAATTTAATTATAATTATTCATTACATTTCTTTAAAAAAAAACGTAACAAAATGTAAGCGCGCGAACCGCGCATTCGCGTACCTGGATTTTTATTTGATAATATTAAAAACGTAAACTATTTAAAAATACATAATATGAAATTTGCAAATATTCAGAGTTATAAAAATGTTTGCAACAAGTTAAATATTGTTTAACATATTGTTTAATTTCAAACGCTACTAATTTTAAAATGTCTAAGCACTAAAACCAGTGTCTATTCAAAATTTGTTCAATGCACAAAGTAAAACTGAAAAAACTCAACTATGGACATTTTTAAAACTAAACGCAAAGGGATAACATAATTTAAAATCAAAAATTGTTCTAACTTAAAAATTTTTTAACAAAAAATTGTTGTTACTTTCTAATTTTAATATAAAAAACACCATTTTTTGGTTTTACTTTGATCTGAAAGAAAAGCTTAGGTTTTTTCATTCAATGAAAAGTAAGAGAAAGAGGTTTGTTTAAATCTTGATATATCTTTACATTGAATAAATATTATCTAGAATAAATATTATCTAGAATAAATATTTAAAGGAAAAATATTCAAGATCTACCAAAAACTACGCTTAAATTTTCCTAACTGTCAAAACCTGGTTTTTGGTAGTTTTTGAAAATTGTTTGAATTTTAGAATATATTCAATTTCTGTTCAATTAAAAAATGCATTAAAATCAGTTGTAAATCTTGTGATTCTTATTTGAAAAAATGAAAATCGTTATTTAAATTTGAAACAGAGGATCTTTAATGTGAAAAGAGAGACCATATTACTTTATCATAATTATTTGAAAAATATTTAGTTTCTATAGATTAACCGAAAAAATACTTTGCCTTCAAAGTTGTATTTAAAACCTAAATAGTTTATTTGAAAAAAAAGTTAAATTAAAAAAAGTTAAATCAATTATAATATATCATTCTGTTTGTTAAAATAATCATATTTAAAGAGGAAAGTGGGAAAAGGGGAAGTTTTCCGAGAACAGGAGGAAAAGGCGAAACGCAGGAGAATGGGGAAAGACTGTGAACCCTATGCTTGATAACAACCTTTGTATTATCTTTTATTGCATATACATTTAAGTTAGAAGTATTTTGTACAAACTTAAATTGTAAATTTTACTGTCTGCAATTTGTATACGCAAAAAAATAATTTCTCGATTATAATTGAAGGGAAATGAAGTTCTTCAGCAAATTATTGAAAGCATTCTAGACAATTAAAGTGCAATTAAGCAAAATTTACAAGATAGATACACTCTGAACTTTAACTCTGGAGAAATGTTACTCATTTACATACAAAGGAAATTTAAGTGAATTGATCAATTTTTTCGAGAAAGTAGAGCAGGGACGATTACTTTGAAAGATGAAAGTAGACAACGTTATAAATGTTCGTTTCAAACGACGAAATTGTCTGCGTGTTGATAATAAAGCACTCCGATTTTATCAGCCGTCGCTTTCCTCTCTTTTAAAGATCTTTTACTTTTAGTTCACACAAGAAACTGCGTTATTTACTGCAAAGAAAAAAAATCTTTTTTATACCCTTTAATACGGGCTCCCATTATTCTATCCAATTTTAAAGAACTGTGCTGATGGTGCCATCTATTGTCAGATAAACGAACTTTCAAAAATAAATGTAAAGTGTTACCTGCAGATTTAAATACTTTCTTCTAGGGATTTTTCTTATTAAGAGCAAGAATTATAAACAGGCTTTATACGCAAAGGATTGTAATATGAGAACTTTAGAGACGGAAGAAACAAAAGATACGGTAAAAGAATGAAAACCTCTCTCTAAAGAGTAATTTCGAGGCAACGTTATACATTGGGGATCGCATAAATCTCATTCATCAAATTAATGCAGAAAACTGTACAAAACAAGTACAACTGAAAGAACATTTCACAAGGTGACCTTAAATTGTAACAGGAGTAATTTTAATTGAATTAGAATTACACATTTCTGCTATAGGTTTAATAAGAGTTTGAAATTGAACAATGCTTCATTTTTTTGGTTATATTTAATAAAGCCAGAGACTTTGAGAGAACATCCAGTTTTTATGAATCCTCTTTGTAAAACTACTCTCTAGAGAAAAGAAAAATAGATAGAATTTTCTCTTTAGTAACATTACAGTGTCTGCTAAATATGGATCGAGCTATACCAAGTTGAAGAGATTATTGAAATTCTAAGTAAAGATCACTTAGAAATCTCAATATCCTTAGGATTCAGTTCAAACTAACAATTCATACACATTGATGGTATTTTTTTTCATTCAAAATTCCAGAAATTTATGTTTTACAGAAAATTTCTACCGTCTAGAAATATTGCACTAATAAGTGTTTACCTACTCGTGACGTGAAGATATTTATGGATATTCACGTACTTCAGAATATCTTACATACTACAGAGTATTCAAAAGTACTTCAGGATATTTCGAGGTATTGAAAGATATTTCAAGGTACTTGAAGATATTTTAACCTACTTTAAGATACTTCGATGTAGTTCTAAGTATTTCAATTTACTTTAGAATATTTGGCGTACTGCCACATATTTCAAGATATGTCAACATACTCCAAGATATATCAATATACTTCAGTTTATTTTAATATACTTTAGAATATGACAATATACTTTAGAATATTGCCAATATACTTCAGAATATTTTAAGGTACTTCAAGACATTTGAATTACGGCCAGGATACTTAAGGATATTTCAATACATTTTAGAATACCTAAATATACTTCCGTATATCTAAAAGTTCTTTATGAGATTTCAAAGTACTTAAAATTATATCAAAGTACTTTGAGATATTTTAATGCACATCAGAATATTTCACCTTCTGCAAAATATTTTAAGCTACTTCAGGATGTTTCAAGCTAGTTCAAAATACTTCAAGATGCTCTATAAGATACGTAAATATACATTAGGATATTACACATACTTCCAAATATTATAAAGTACTCTAAGATAGTTCAAGGTAATTCATAATATTGCAAGGTAATTCAAGACATTTCAATTTTCTTAGGGTGATCTTTGAAGGTACTTAAAAATATTTGACGGTACTTCAAGATATGCCAATATACGTCAGGATATATTCATGCTCTTCACGATATTTCAAAAAACTTTAAGATACTTCGCATTTTTTTGCATATTTCAAAGTGTTTTAGGATATTTTTTAAGGTACTTTAAAATACTTAAAGGTACCCCAAGATATTTCAATATACTTCAGTCTTTTTCAGATTATTTAAAGATATGTCAATATATGTCAGGATATGTCAATATACTATAGAATATTTCAAGATACTTTAGATATTTTAATATACTTATGAATATTTTAATATACTTCAGGATATTTCAATAGACTTTGATATTACAAATACTTTAGGATATATCACATACTCCCGCATATTTCAAAGTACTTTAAGATATTTCAATGTTCTTCAGGACATTTAAAGGAACTTCAAAATATTTCAATGTACTTCAAGATATGCCAATATTTTTTCGGATACATCAATATTCTTCGAGATATTTCAATATACTTCAGGCTTTTGCAGGCTTTTTAAAAATATGTCAATATACTTCAGGATACGTCAATATACTTCAGAATGTTCTAATATATTTCAGAATATTCCAATATACTTCAGTCCTTTTCAGGTTAATTGAAAATATGTCAATATAAGTCAGGATATGTCAATATACTTTAGGATATTTCAAGATACTTTAGGATATTTCAAGATACTTTAGGATATTTCAATATACTTTAAAATATTCTAATATACTTCAGGATATTTCAATAGACTTTGATATTTCACATACTTCAGGATATATCACATACTCCGGCATATTTTAAAGTACTTTAAGCTATTTAAATGTACTTCAGGACATTTGAAGGTACTTTAGAAATACTAATGTACTTCAAGATATGCCACTATTCTTTCGGATATATCAATATTCTTCAGAATATTTCAATATACTTAAAGCTTTTTCAGGATGTTTAAAGATATGTCAATATACTTCAGGATATGTCAATATACTTTAGAATGGTTTAATATAATTCAGGATATTTCAATAAACTTCAGTCTTTTTCAGGGTAATTGAAGATATGTCAGTATACGTCAGGATATGTCAATATACTATGGGATATTTTAAGCTACTTTGGATATTTCAACATACTTTAGAATATGTTACATACTCCCGCATATTTCAATGTACTTCAGGACATTTTAAGGTTCTTCGGAATATAGAAATGTACTTTAAGATATGCCAATATTCTTCCGGATATATCAATATTCTTCAAGATATTTCAATATACTTAGGCTTTTACAGGCTATTTGAAGATGTCAATATACTTCAGGAAATGTTAATATACTTTAGAATGCTTTAATATATTTTATGATATTTCAATATGCTTCAGGATATTTCAATAGAGTTTAAGACATTTTACATATTTCAGGATATTTCACATACTTCCGCATATTTCAAGTTACTTCACGTCATTAAAAGTTACTTTAGAATATTACAATGTACTTCAAGATATTTCACATACTTCAGCATATTTCAAAGTACTTCAAGCTGTTTCAATGTTCTTTAAGACATTTTAAGGCGCTTTAAAATATTCCAGTGTACTTCAAGATATATTAATATTCTTTTGGATATATTAATGTTCTTTAAAATATTTCAAAATGCTTCAGGATAATTCACATTATTTCACATATTTCAACATACTTAAGGATATTTTAATATACTTCCGAATATTTCAGTAGACTTTAATATTACAAATACTTAAGGATATGTTACATACTTCCGCATATTTCAAAGTACTTCAAGCTATTTCAATGTACTTCAGGACATTTTAAGGTTTTTTGGAATATACAAATGTACTTCAAGATACGCTAATATTATTCCGGATATATCAATATTCTTTAAGATATTTCAATATACTTTAGGCTTTTGCAGGCTACTTAAAGATAGGTCAATATACTTCAGGATATGTTAATATACTTCAGAATTTTTAAATTTAATTCAGGATATTTCAATATACTTTAGTCTTTTTCAGGTTAATTGAAGATATGTTAATATACAGTATGATATGTCAATATACTATAGGATATTTTGAGCTACTTGAGATATTTCAACATACTTCAGGATATTTTAATATACTTCAGGATATTTCAGTAGACTTTGATATTACAAATACTTTAGGATATGTTACATACTCCTGCATATTCCAAAGTGCTTCAAGATAATTTAATGTACTTAAGGACATTTTAAGGTTTTTTAGAATATACAAATGTACTTCAAGGTATGCCAATATTCTTTCGGATATCTCAATATTCTTCAAGATATTTCAATATATTTGAGGCTTTCGCAGGCTAGTTAAAGATATTTCAATATACTTCAGGATACGTTAATATACTTCAGAATGCTTTAATATATTTCAGAATATTTCAATATACTTCAGTCTTTTTCAGGTTAATAGAAGATATGTCATTATAAGTCAGGATATGTCAATTTACTTTAGGATATTTCAAAATACTTCAGATATTTCAGTATACATCAGGATATTTTAATATACTTCAGGATATTTCAATAGACTTTGATATTACAAATACTTTAGGATATATCACATACTCCCGCATATTTCAAAGTACTTTAAGATATTTCAATGTTCTTCAGGACATTTAAAGGAACTTCAAAATATTTCAATGTACTTCAAGATATGCCAATATTTTTTCGGATACATCAATATTCTTCGAGATATTTCAATATACTTCAGGCTTTTGCAGGCTTTTTAAAAATATGTCAATATACTTCAGGATACGTCAATATACTTCAGAATGTTCTAATATATTTCAGAATATTCCAATATACTTCAGTCCTTTTCAGGTTAATTGAAAATATGTCAATATAAGTCAGGATATGTCAATATACTTTAGGATATTTCAAGATACTTTAGGATATTTCAAGATACTTTAGGATATTTCAATATACTTTAAAATATTCTAATATACTTCAGGATATTTCAATAGACTTTGATATTTCACATACTTCAGGATATATCACATACTCCGGCATATTTTAAAGTACTTTAAGCTATTTAAATGTACTTCAGGACATTTGAAGGTACTTTAGAAATACTAATGTACTTCAAGATATGCCACTATTCTTTCGGATATATCAATATTCTTCAGAATATTTCAATATACTTAAAGCTTTTTCAGGATGTTTAAAGATATGTCAATATACTTCAGGATATGTCAATATACTTTAGAATGGTTTAATATAATTCAGGATATTTCAATAAACTTCAGTCTTTTTCAGGGTAATTGAAGATATGTCAGTATACGTCAGGATATGTCAATATACTATGGGATATTTTAAGCTACTTTGGATATTTCAACATACTTTAGAATATGTTACATACTCCCGCATATTTCAATGTACTTCAGGACATTTTAAGGTTCTTCGGAATATAGAAATGTACTTTAAGATATGCCAATATTCTTCCGGATATATCAATATTCTTCAAGATATTTCAATATACTTAGGCTTTTACAGGCTATTTGAAGATGTCAATATACTTCAGGAAATGTTAATATACTTTAGAATGCTTTAATATATTTTATGATATTTCAATATGCTTCAGGATATTTCAATAGAGTTTAAGACATTTTACATATTTCAGGATATTTCACATACTTCCGCATATTTCAAGTTACTTCACGTCATTAAAAGTTACTTTAGAATATTACAATGTACTTCAAGATATTTCACATACTTCAGCATATTTCAAAGTACTTCAAGCTGTTTCAATGTTCTTTAAGACATTTTAAGGCACTTTAAAATATTCCAGCGTACTTCAAGATATATTAATATTCTTTTGGATATATTAATGTTCTTCAAAATATTTAAAAACGCTTCAGGATACTTCACATTATTTCACATATTTCAACATACTTAAGGATATTTTAATATACTTCAGAATATTTCAGTAGACTTGAATATTACAAATACTTAAGGATATGTTACATACTCCCGCATATTTCAAAGTACTTCAAGCTAATTCAATGTACTTCTGGACATTTTAAGGTTTTTTAGAATATACAAATGTACTTCAAGATATGCCAATATTCTTTCGTAAATCTCAATATTCTTCAAGATATTTCAATATATTTGAGACTTTCGCAGGCTATTTGAAGATATTTCAATATACTTCAGGATATGTTAATATACTTCAGAATGCTTTAATATATTTCAGAATATTTCAATATACTTCAGTCTTTTTCAGGTTAATTGAAGATATGTCATTATAAGTCAGGATATGTCAATATACTTTAGGATATTTCAAGATACTTTAGGATATTTCAATATACTCCAGAATATTTTAATATACTTCAGGATATTTTAATAGACTTTGATATTTTACATACTTCAGGATATATATGACATACTTCAGCATATTTCAAAGTACTTTAAGCTATTTAAATTTACTTCAGGACATTTAAAGGTACTTCAGCATATACCAATGTACTTCAAGATATGACACTATTCTTTTGGATATATTAATATTCTTCAAGATATTTCAATATACTTAAGGCTTTTGCAGGCTGTTTAAAAATATGTCAATATACTTCAGAATGTTTTAATATAATTCAGGATATTTCAATATACTTCAGTCTTTTTCAGGTTAATTGAAGATATGTCCATATACTATAAGATATTTTAAGCCACTTCAGATATTTCAACATACTTCAGGTTATACATACTCTTGCATATTTCAAAGTACTTTAAGCTATTTTCATGTACTTCAGGACATTTTAAGGTTGTTTGGAATTTACAAATGTACTTTAAGATATGCCAATATTCTTCCGGATATATCAATATTCTTTAAGATATTTCAATATACTTTAGGCTTTTGCAGGCTATTTGAAGATATGTCAATAAACTTCAGGATATGTTAATATACTTCAGAATGCTTTAATATATTTTAGGATATTTCAATATACTTCAGGATATTTCAATAGAGTTTAAGATATTTTACATATTTCAGGATATTTCACATACTTTCGCATATTTCAAGTTACTTCACGTCATTTAAAGGTACTTTGGAATATTACAATGCACTTTAAGGTATTTCACATACTACCGCATATTTCAAAATACTTCAGGATACTTCACATTATTTCACATATTTTTAAAGTGCTTCAGGATATTTCAAACTCACTCTCAGGGTTCATATGACCCTCATGTTCACGTTTGAAGTCCCTGGATTCAAGTCTAGCGCCAGAACCGAAACCGTACTCAAATTCGGATTCGAGTTTAGGTGAATCCTAAAGCGACACAGATTACATGAAAATTAATGTTCAACTAGAGAGTCGAATCCTCACGCAAAAAAAAATAATTTTCTACCACAAGAGATAAATTTTTATTGATAGAGTTGAGTTTTTAAGTTAAGAAGTCTAATTTCTTTAAAAACCTGCGACTTTTAATCCAGAAAAGATGAATTTTCAACAAAGAAATTAAATTTCAACCAAGACAATATACTTCAGGATATTTCAATATACTTTAAAATATTTCCAATACTTCAGGATATGTCAATATACTTTACAATTTTTCAATATATTTTCGGATTGGTGAATATACTTCAGGATATTTTAATATACGTCAGGATATTTTAATATGCTTCAGAAAATTTGACATACTTGCGAGAATTTCAAGGTACTTCACAATATTTCAAATTATTAAAATTTTTCAAGATATTTAAATGTACTTCAGGATATTTAAAGTACTACAGTATATTTTTAGTACTTTAGGATATTTAAAGTACTTGAGGATATTGAAGGACTTCAGGATATTTTGCATACTTCCAAATACTTTAAGGTACTCGGATATTTCAAGCTACTCTGAGATATTGCAATGTGTTTCAGGATATTCTACATACTTACTTCCGCATATTTCAGGGTACTTCAAGCTATTTCATTGTACTTCAACATGTTTGACATACTTCAACCTAATTTACATAATTTAGGATATTTCAAAATTTTTTAATGGGACTGTCGTGAAAGTAACGCCCTAAACATATTCCTTACTTTCTATTAAAATTACCTGGCGGCGAAATTCCTTCGTCTGGGCAAGATAATACTTGTAAACATGGGATGGCAAAGACCTCTTCGTTTCCTCGCCAATCCACCTTAAAGGAGGACCAAATCCAGGCTTTTTTGGACCTCGTGATCCTGGGGACCTTTGTCCTAACAAACCCCCTATGCCCATCTCGCCCCACCCTACCTTATCTTTGCTTGCTGTCGTTGGCCTGCAGCCGGCCAG
>JAUELO010000179.1:42767957-42783142 GCA_032357855.1 Amphibolips quercusostensackenii | reverse complement strand
TCCAACCGAAGAGCGATATGTTTTAGCAACATCCACTGGTGACATTCTGGCGATATTTGAGTGTAATAATACAATTCTTCGTGGGATATACACGCGTAAATACGGAACTGCAAGACGGGCGAAAATAAACATGTACAGCGGCGCGGTCGTCGAATTGAATCGAGATGAAATAAAGGAAACTCCCACAAACAACAGGGAACCAATAAGAAAAAATTTTAAAGCAGTACTTGTAGAAAACTTGTAAACCGATGTCCTGCTTACCATACTTTAAATTTTTACCATTTCTATTAGTTATAATTGAAAAGTCTTTAAATTTGAAGATGAATAGACAAAAAAATCACAAACTCAGAAGATTATAAGGATAAAGATACATGTTTTTAATTATTAATCTTCCAAATTGATTAAATTTAAAATATAAATGATTTAAATTATCATTTTAAGTTATTTTTTCTTTTATTCTTAAAAAAATCTTCCCGTTGCGCGAGCGAATTTGAAAGTTTTGCTAAAGTAGAAATATAATTAAAAAGGCAGAGCAATGGGAGGAATAGTGACAGGAGTTAGAAACGAATGTGTAACAGGATAGAATAGGAAAGTGATGAAAGAACAAAAAGAAGGAATAATAGTAGAAAAGGTAAAATAGAAAGGAAAGAAGTAGATGATAGTGGGGGCTTATGTAAACCGTGATATGCAGGAGAAATCAGAGGAGATGAAAAAAACTGATGGAAGAAAATTAAGAAGAGATTCGGCAAAAGAGAAAAATTAGGGGAAAGGGAAATGGTAATTAATTATGTGATAGTGGACGATAAGTTATTCGAGAAGGTCAATAAATTAGAGGTAGGGAATTATATATATTCGGATCACTTTCCCATAATAGTGACATTTTAGGTTGAAAATTGTTATGAAAATATGGATAAAAAAGAAGCAAAGGTAAAAAGTTCTGAAAGAGGGGATTGGTAAAAAGGAGGAATACCAAAGTATTAAAAAAAGGGTTAGGAAGAGAGAACATGCAACCAAAATAGCAAGATTTAGATTAGAAAACAAGGTAAAGAAGGAAATGTATTGTGAAAAGAAAAGGAACAGAAAGTGCAGAATACGTGAGTGGAAAGAAGAAAGGTGGAAGGATGTGTGGGAAGAATGTAGGAAGGGAACGAAAGCTAAGGGCAGCTGTCAAGAGAATGTGGTAAGGATTCTAGGGAGAGTCGCATAGGTAATAAGTGTTTAAAGGAGTGGGAGGGGGCTGGAGAGGTAAATGAGAAAGAATAAAAAAATAGATGATTACCTCAATTTTGCAAACAATTTTTCAAAAAAATAGAAAATTTGCTTTTTCGAGCATTTTATGCTACAAGCGAAAGAGATACAAAAGGCTTGACGATAACCTTTTTCTAGTAAAACCCTTGTTTTTTTCAGTGCCTAAAATAATATTGCAAAGGCGATATTTTTAATTTTCAGTCAAGCAACGTGAGATACAAAAAAGTCTAAAGAATAAATTATCACTTCGAAGATAACATGCGTTGTATTCTATAAATTTGTTTATAATAGTGACTCATAAAATACAAATATCTCAGAAGGACAAGTTTGAAGTTTATAATCTATGAGGTAACGACTACAGAAATCATTATATAATTTGAGAAGGCACTAAAGAGCGATTAGCTACATTGTTAGTTAAACTTTTTAATTATACATAGACAATTTCTTCCTCCAGTTAGAAAAGATGAAGATTTTCTATACTTTTGTCCTATCCATAGTGGTTATCCTTAATTATATTGGTAAATATAATAATAATAATTATTATTATAATAATCATAATAAAAATAATTTAAAGTAATTTTTTTAAGCTAATCGGAAATCATAAGTTGTGCGAATTAATCTCTATTTTTGCACTATTGCTATTTCCTTTTAAACTGCTATTTGAGATTGTCCTAAATGAGTGCGAATTTAAACTGAATTTAATCTGAAAGGATCCAGAACATGAGTGTAATACAAAGTGAAATTGAAAAATTACTTAATGATATTTTTTTTAAATATCATGTTCGTTAAATAATCCCGTGAAAAACTTGCATTTTCAAACATTTTTATTTATCTCCAAGAGTTAATTTTTTTTTTAGAAGACTAATTTTTTCTAAAAAAAAAGCGTGAAAGCAGCCTTAAATTTGTAAAGCTTTTTATGAAATATATCATTCTACCCTCACCACATCGCGCTCTGTCAGCCATTTTTAAATTTACGTTCGAAAATTGCACACAGTCAATACCAACGTGAAATTTAATATTTGAAGAAAAAATAAATACTTTCTTTTTTGCAGAGTTAAGTTCACAGTACGAGTCTGTACCTAATCGTGACTCTATTCAAGGCGTTCCTCGTTGCAAACCTTCTTACTCTCATGACAAACATTCTTCTGAAAGTTCACTTCTTTCTGAAAAACCTCATTCTTCGCATTCTCCGGTTCAGTTTTCATCTTCTGCCGAACCTCCTGTTCGTGTCAGGTCCAATTCTCATCCTGCCAGGTCAAAGTCTCCTCCTGCCAGGTCCAGGTCTCCTCCTGCCAAACGTGGTTCTTTACTCATATTCGGATTCAGACTTGATCAGCTTAGATTTATTAGGCTTATTTCCCGCTCAAATCCGCAAAGGGTGTTTGAAATTCGGAGATACACTTTCCCTGATGATAAACCACTTTTATTGAGAGGAGCACATGGCACATCTGCGCCCATGCCAAACAAAGAGCAATATGTTTTAACAAGATCCACTGGCGATATCCTGGCAATATTAGAGCGTAATAATACAGTTCTTCGTGGAATATATACGCGTAATTATGGAACTGCAAGACGGGCAAAAATAAATATAGACAGCGGCATGGTTACCGAATTAAACCAAGAAGAAATCGATGAAGTTCCCATAGGAAACAAAGAACAAATCAAAAAGAATTTTAAAGCAGTGCATGTCGATAATATGGAACCGAATACTTAACACCATGATTTAAATTTTTACCTTTTTTGAGAGTTATAATTCAAAACTCTTAAATTTTGAAAATAGATACATAAAAATTTATTAACGGCAAATAACTAAAATAAGGTAATTATTATAGAAAAGTTTTGTAAATTATGTGAAAAAAGTGTTATAAAATGTTTTTTTATAAAAATATTATTCTAAAACCCAGCTCGCTGCGCAAGCAGATTTAAAAGTTTTCCTAAATTAGAAATAGAATTCTTAAAGGCGGATTTTTATTTTTTAATACTATTACAATTTTATTATTGTATACTTACATTTTATATTTATCATTTTGAAGAATATATGAATAATAATTCCACTTTTCATTTTCTCTTATAATTATTCAGAAATTAAAGATTTCCTCCCTTCATTTTCGCAATTTGCTGATACATGCCTGAAGCACTTTTGCCTTTCTGACGTTTCAGAGTTGAAAGACAGATGACATCTTAGGGAAACTGATGCTCCCTAAATGCTCTGACTTTGCAAATTCCTTTCAAATGAATTATTTAGACTTATTGAATTTTATTATTATTATTGATCTTAAAATTAATTTACTTTGTTTAGAGTTGTTTGATTTATGAAGCTTCAAGTTGGATATCATAAATTTTGAAAGGTTACAATAATAACGCATATAAATTATAAATTTTTTTTAATCATTGAAGTTTAAAGGTGATAGTGTTGTAGTTTCGAATTTAACAATTTTAAATTTTTAGGATAATTGGACTATTATATCCTTTAAAATTGCTGAATTTTATATTGATTGGTTTGAAATTCAGTATTAGATATAATCATTTTATATGTAAATATTCTTGATTGAATA
This sequence comes from Amphibolips quercusostensackenii, assembly GCA_032357855.1. NCBI lineage: Eukaryota > Metazoa > Arthropoda > Insecta > Hymenoptera > Cynipidae > Amphibolips > Amphibolips quercusostensackenii. The sequence goes on along the minus strand of JAUELO010000179.1, from coordinate 42,779,339 downwards.
GCTTCAATTTTCAACATAAAAAATTGTCTGGTTTCAAACAAGAAAATTCTTTTAATGTAAATAAAAAATAATAAAAAATGGAAAAAATAATTTTTTTAAATTAGCTCTTTAAAATAAGAATATCTTACAGCTAAGCATTGAAAATTGAATTTTAGAAAATTTGAAACTGTTTAAAAATATGGAACATTTTAAACTGAAAGAAAAAGAAATCGAAAGTTCCTAAATTGTGCAACTTCAATAATTAAATCATAAGAAGCAATCTCGTTAATAATTTTTAATTTTTGATTTTTAATCTGATATCCTAAAATTGTTTCATTATTAGTTAAAGGACACAAAAAAAATTGAAAATTTAAAATATTTGCTTGAAAAATTTTCAAGAATAAAAAATAATCATAAAAAGTCTTAAGAATTACATGATTTGAAATAAAAAATTTTAAAACTGAGTTTTTTCAAAATAGAAGTAATTAATAATTTAGTTACCTGAAATGGATACTACAATAATTATTCTTTTTTTTAATACTCAATTATTAAAATATTATATTTCTGAATATTTTTAATTTGTCGACTAAAATGAAAATGATTAAATATTAACAATTATAATCAACAATTAATTTTTGATTTTTGCATGATAGGCATTTTATTAAAAATAATTAAAATTTTCAAGGCTTTGAGTATAAAAAAGTTTTAATATCACAATACTCAGTGACAGAAAATTTGTTCAGTTTCATGTAAAGATCGGATTTATTTTATTTTCAACGGCCCGCAGTAAAAAAATTTTCGTGAATAATGTATCTCATTTTAAATAACTGTAAATTTTTAACATTTTTCTAGAAAAATGTAATTTTAAATTGAAAATTTTTCGATTTTGAAAGATGAAAATAAAGTGAATTTATTTTTTAATAATGAAACAATATTTTTAATCAATTTGACTGTTAATTTACACATTTTTTATTTTAAAAACAATTTAAAAGTCTGGAAATTCAGAAGCTTGTTTGTTGAAATATTTAATTTAGTTTTCAATTTTTAGGACTGAAAATTTAATCACTTTAAATTCAAAATTATTTAAATTTGAATTAATTAAATTTTTAAATCAAAGTTATACAATCCTAATTTGTCTGAAGTTTAAATAATCCAATTTTTGAAATTCTAAACTGAAAATATTCAATTTTTAAGTGTTTTAATTGTCCTTTCCTCGAAATTTTAATTAAAAATTATTTAGTTTCAAAATTCTTGAATAAAAAAAACTCTCTATTTTGTAGTGCCTTAAATTAAATATGACAGAATTTTCACAACATTTTTTTTCAGTGAAACTGATTAAAAATTTTTTCATTTCAAATTTGCTTCATTTTTAATTATTTAATTTCAAGAACTTTTACATCATAATTATACAAGTTAAAATGCTTTGATTTCAAAACATACAATTCAGCTTTGAATTTCGAAATGACAAATTTTAATCGCTTCGAATTTGAAAAAAATCTAATCTGAAAATATTCATTCTTTAACAGTTCAAAATAATAATTTTTTTCAAGTTTTAATCTAAAATCATTTAATTTCGATATTCCTTGACTCGTGATAGTAGGGGAGCCCAAGCGGGGATTTCGGATGTGACCTGAGCCGAGCAGTTTAATATTAGGGGAGACTCTTTGTACTCTGTTAAGTACCTATACCAAGCATGGTCCCTCAATATAGTGGAGTACGTCTAGGGCACTCGATCAGATTAGTAAAAAAAAATCGATCCTGAAAAAAACTCGAGCACATCACATTTAAACAAAATACGTTAATTACGTGCACAAAACAAAATCCTTTCAATAATCTGACGATTTGAGTGTGACATCAAAAATTGAGCGAGTCACTAAGTTGCAAAAAAAAAATCGTTACCTTGAAATATTCGAGCGTGAATTTGGTTTTTTTTTCATTTTAAAGGAAATAGTTTAAAAATTACAGGAATAACATAGTCTGCCGATTTTCATAAGCCTAAGCACCTAAAATTATCAATAGAGTGTAGTATGTACCACTGCTGAGAATTATGTATTTCCCGCTTCACGCTCTCTTCCTTTCTCACTTTTTCTCTACGTCTTTCTTTCTCGCACTGCCCCACACTACTCTTTGCTGCCATGTTGCTGTCACAGCTGATCACAACAACTCTCGCTTGTTTATCTGTGTACAACGCTCTAGTTTGTTTATTGTATCTTTACAAATATTTGATGAAATAAATGTAGTGAATTTAATCTATGTTTTACGAAAATGAGTGATGATAGTGTGAATAAAAAGGAATGTGTATTTTGTGCACAAGAAACACTTAAAAAAACTATTTATTTTACGTCAGAAACTTTGAAAAAATGTTTAGTGGTTTTGGAATATCGTCGAATCAAACCAATAAAAAGAAAAAAAATGAAAAAAAAAGTTTATTTTTAATTGTCAGATTAAAAATATTCCTTTCCAAAATCATCAGATTAAGAGTTAACACCACTGGAATATCGAGCTGAACTACTTGCATACAATTCTGACGCGCACAAGTATTTCAATGTCACGATTTTTTTTACAGCTTTAAACATCGACTTAAAACTTTTGGTCACGTCCAAATCGTCAGTCTTCATAATAAAATATTTTTTGTAGTTCAATTAACACCTATTTTAAATTTCTGACAAGCCCGAGAAAAAAATTTTTTTCCCCAATTTCTACCTCTTAATACGGCTACCTTCAATAAGCAATCCGTCAGCCTAATATCTCTATGTAAACAGGACTTCGTAGACCGTTCACGCTATCGAACACTGACGCGCTTGAAGATTTTTTTGTAACCATTTTTTTACATTTTTGAAAATTTGTACACGTTCCCCCCACCACTAAAAAGGTTTACATCACACAAACTTATTTTATTTTTAGCATCTAATCTTTGCGATCAGATAGGTCTTTGAACGGCTAGAGGAAAGCAGCATTTAGCCATTTAGCTTTCAGTTTTCTTTTCGAAATATATCATTCATTCAGCGCATTTTTAATTCAATGCTTTCAGCTCCGTTTAGATTAAAGTAGACAAATGTTTTTGGTTTAAAAATAAATTTTTTAAAAATATTTTACTCATTTTTCACAATGGTAATTTATAACTTTTAAAATTGAATAATTGTATGCACAAACATGAAAAACTAGACTAACTTCAAACTTGTAGCGTTTATATTATGAATTGTACAATTGAAACCTCTGAGCTTTCTTAAAATTCTTTTTATTACCTTTTTAAACGTTATTTTTGCGTATAGGAAACGACTTTAATGCATGTGGTAATTGTTTTAGAATAGAAAAAAGTAAAAAGAAGCAATGTTATAAAATCTAATTTTTTTATCTCGTAAGAAAAAAAGAAATCTTTAGTTTACAAAACAGCTTACAAAATCAAAAATTTGCTGAGGCAAATGATGATTATTTTTCCGTATACGATCGAAAAATGTAAAATTTATACCACAGAAATTGAAAAAAGAAAGGGGTTTTTTTAATCACGATGTTCTTCAAATAGCTAATCGCGATCTCAAAAATATTTTAAGCCCTAATTATTAAGGATATTATAGGCTACTATAGTTAAAATATTTTAAAATTGTAGTATTCAGTATACTTAATAATTTGAAATTTGAAAACATCTAAACATGCGAAAATTTTTAATTAAATGTGTTAGATAGTTTTAGATAGAAACATATCAAATTATTTAGTTACAACTTGAAATCGTTTAAAGTTGCAGGATGAGAAATGAACGTCTTTCAATACTTAAATCATTACTTCGGAAGGATCAGAATCGCATAAACTTAGATTATTTAAAAGTAGGACTATTCAAAAATAGAAGTGCTTAAAATAATTCAAGAAATGTTTGGTTTCAAAAACTCATTAAAAGGGTGATTTTCCAAGTTTTATTTTGTTTTTAATAATTTGGCATATCAAAAAAAATTATTCCTTTTGGTGAGGTAAATTTTGTTCTAAGTGTTTGTTTCTGAATAAATTGTCTCTATTATTGTTTTCGTCTTCGTTCTGCCACTCATGGATTGTCTTTTTCATAAAAAACATTGAACTATTTTTTTACATCTATGAAATAATGATTAAATTCACTCCGGGTGATTTTTTTAATATCTTTTAAAGGGGTACTGCGTTATTACACGTTAATACACGTTATTACGCGATTATTACACGAGAAGTGTACGGAGTAATATGCGAGTAAATACCCCCTCGAGAATATTCTATAATACATGGAATATTTTGCAATCTCATGCAATATTTTGCAATTCCATGCAAGCTTGCAATCTTGTAAAACAGAAATCCGAGTAATTAACCCCTCGGTAAATACTGAAATAAAAATGAAGTAAAAAAAATGAACAATCTCTTAAAGTTTCATGGACAGTTTTCAACGGGAAGAGCTTGGTAGTTAATCTTATCTAATATCCTTAGTAGTTATCAAATTAATTGTGTCGAGAGTTTAATGCATATAAAGTTAATCCCTACTCCGCGCTAGGTATCATGACTTCGGTTGGCCAGTAGACCAATGTGAGGTTGGAACTTCGCTATTCCCTCGGTGACACCATTATACTGCACAGTGCACATTGCACAACTAGGATAACAACAGATGGTACACATGGTGACCTGACACGGCTGCTTACATTCGAGTCTACTCCACAATTTCCGCGCAATTTCAGTCCTTTATTTTGTAAAAAGTAAATTCACTTTAAAACAAATCCTTCGTATTCTCTAAAAGAGAACAATACTAACGAAAATATCTCACGATTTTCTTTATTAAAATCGTGAGGTTTCAGCTAATAATATTTTTCTTCAGATTTAGTTCCTGCTTTTAGAAACTGCTCTAAGAATTTCCTCTGTTTTCATTCCATTCATAATTTAATTGCATACTTCCCTAAGACCGTATAAGTCTCTTCATTCATGAATCAATAGGTGCTTGTCAGGTGCAGTTATGATCGTAAAACTCTGAGATAAATGGTGTTTTAAGAAGCGAGAGGAACTTGGGTTAATAGGTCAACTTTATCTTAGTATGTGAATACTAGACATAGTTCTTAATCACTGTAGGTAATGTCTAGGAAAGCGTCTATTAATTACGTAAGCAAGGTGTCCGAAAAACGTCATTCTCAAAATTCCCTGAGGTTTCCCTGATTTGCCCCTAATGAATTTTTAATGTTCCCTAATCAATAATATTTTAAGATCAACATTTGAATCCTGCAACATTTTTTAAATTAAGCTTTTTATAAACGAATGCGAGCAATTATTTCGGATTAAAATTTTAGAATTTATTTATCCATTTCAACCAAAAAAGACTACCTTTCTACCATAAAAGATGAATTTAAATCCAAAAGTTCGAAATTTCCGTATAACAGTTGAAATTTTAACAAAGAAAGATGATTTTTCAACAAGATAATTAAATTTGCAACAAAAAAGGCTAAAGTTCAGCAAAAAAAATATTGCATTTTCAAGAAAGTAATTGAATGTTGCAGACGACAGTTGAATCTTAAAAAAAGAAGACTTTTTAAATCAAAAGGACGAATTTTGAGTGCAAATAGAAGAATGTTCGACAAAACAGTTAAATTTTCTATAAAAATATTACTTTTTTACAGAATACTTGAATTTTTAACAAATTAATTTAATTTTTTAATTAAGTAGTTCAATTTAAAAAAAAACAATAAAATTTTTAAGCATAAAGTTGCATTTACAACCAAATTAATCAACTTTAAATCAGAAAAGACGAATTTTTAACACAACAGACTAAACTTTAACCAAAAAACGTTGCAATTTTAAAAAAATATTTAAATTTTTTAAAAGGCGGTTTATTTTTAAAAAAAGAAACGAGTTTTTAGTCCAGAAGGACCAATTTTATGACCAAAAAGAAGAATGTTAAAGAAAACAGTTAAATTTTCGACTACAAAATAGTTCATATTTCAACCAAATACTTGAATTTTCTACCTACAAACAAGATTTTTCCACAAAATGATCAAATTTTTCATAAACTAGCTGTGAAGTCGATCTCGAGCGTTTCCATTTTATTAATGGTGCTCAGTTCACGAGCACTTTGCTTCCCGTTAGCAACTGAATTTGCTTTCTCATAGAGGAAACATTAGTGGTTTTTTAAATAATAGACAAACTAAAATTTTTATTTTGATCAATTTGAGAATAGAAATTTACAAAAAATACAAAATTACAAAATAATACAAAAAAATGTCAAAATACGACAAATCAGAAAAATCAAATTTTGTATTTGAAATGGTAATTGTTCCAGCTGGAAAAGGGGAGAGTGAAATTCTGCCGCACCCTATCCCTTTCCCAGCTCTATGATTTTTTTACAAAAATTGTCAGAATTATTTTACTTAAAAATTTATGACCAAAAAGTCTTTTATATTCATGCATCAACCTTGAATTGTGTTGATAAAAGAAGTTTTTCTGTTTACAGCAGATGTTGCAGATACTACGAATGAGCATAACTTCCTTACTCTTCAATCAGTTGTATTAATATTATAGGTCAATCAATTTGCCTGAAATCAAGGAATTTTGTCCGTTATTGCATAAATTTTGAATTATGTTAATGAAAAAAATTTTACTATAAAAAGCCGCTTTTTCAAATATTATGCATTACCATAGATTTCTTACTGTTCAATAAAATTTATTAATAACATAAGTCAATCGATTCGTCTCGAATAAACACATCTTTTTTGTTTTCACATCAACTCTAAATTATGCTTCTGAAGAAATTTTCACGATAAAAATCGATTTTTAATATAATATAAATGAACATAACTTCCTTACTCTTTGATGAAATGTATTAATATTCTAGGTCAATCGATTCGTTTTTAGCCAAGGAATCTTTTACATGCTTGCAATGAATATGAATTAGGTTAATGAAAAAAGTTTTACCATAAAAAAACGTATTTTCAAATTTTATGCATCACCATAGCTTTTTTACTCTACAATAAAATGTTTCAACATTATAGGTCAATTAATTCGTCTCGAATCAACACATCTTTTCTATTCTCACATCAACTTCAAATTATGAAAATGAGAAAATTGTTACAATAAAAATTATAAATTACAATAACTTCCTTACTCTTTGATAAAATATAATTAAATTATAGGTCAATCGATTCGTCTCGAACCAAGAAATCTTTTATGTCCTTGCATAAACTTTAAATTATGTTAATAAAAAAAGTTTTACTATAAGAAACCGATTTTGAAAGTATGATAAAGTGCTAGAAAAAAATGCAATCAATATTTTTAGAAATCCTGCGGTTAGTTTCAAGATATCAGCGATAAAAATAAGACCTCCAAATTTCATCAATTTATCTGCAACCGTTTTCAAGTTATCGTGTTCACAAAATAGTGTGACACACACAAACACAAACGCACGCACACACACACACACACTCACACACATACACACATCCATGCACACACATCCGGACAATTGCTTAGAACATTGTATTACACATTTTAAAATAGAAAAGCGTTGAATTAAATGAATTTAAAACTTTTCAAAAATGTCACTATTGCAAAGCTTCTTCTATGAGGGAGCAAAAAGGATCAAACTTCAACTAACAGCAATTGCATTTTCAAACAAATAATTAAATTTTCAAGCCAAAGAGTTTAATATTCAACAAGATAATTAAATTTTTAACAAAATAGTCGAATTTTTAACTTTAAATAATGAATTTAAAAAAAAAGTAATAGTTAACATTTCAAAAAAAAAGATAAAATTTTTACCAAAGAAGATGAGTTTTCAATCAAAACGACAAATTTGCAACTAAAAATGATAAATTTGTACCCAATGAGAAAATTAAATTTTCAGTGAAAAAAATTAATTTTAAGCAAAAAAAGACAAATTCCCAACAAAATAAACAAATTTTCAACCAAATAGATGAATTTTCTGTCAAAATGGTGAATTTGCAATTAAGATGACGAATCCTCAAACACCTGGAATCTCTAGAAATCTTTGCAATCGTTTAAAATCCTGTGAAATCTTTTGAAAAATATGTAACTCGGTTAACATTTTTTTAAATCAAATGAAAATTCTTTGAAATCCTTTGAATATAATGGATATGATACATAATCTCTTGAAACCCTTAAAGTGATTAAGCTCCCTATAAGTCCCTTAAAATCCTCTAAAAACTGCGAACATTCTTGAAATCACTTGAAATCTGCAACGTTCTATAAAAATCTCTAAAAATCGTTTAAAATCCTTAATATACCGTAAAATATTTTGAAATTATCCGAGATTCCTTGCAATGTTTGTAATCCTTTAAAATTTATTGAAATCTTGCAAATGCGTGGGAATCTTCCCGAATCTCTTGCAATCCCTCACAATATATACATATTTGAAATTCCATAAAATCATCAAAACCCCTTTACATCTCTTAAAATCCGTTAAAACCCTTTTAAATCCTCAAAAATCTTTCCAAATCTTTTCAAATACCTTAAGATCTTTAGAGTCTCATTAAAATCACCTGATATGCTTTAGAATTTCTGAAAATCTTCTTAAATCCATGGATATACTTTGGAATCTTTTCAAATCTCTTAAAATCCTTTAAAATCCCGTAAAATCGTCGAAACCCTATTGAATCTCTTTAAATACTTTGAAATCTTTGCAAATCTTTTGAAATTTCCTAAAATCCTTTGCAGTCTTATGAAATCTCTTTAAATCCCTTCAAATGTTCGAAATCTCTTTAAATCTCTTGAAATCTTTTAAATCTCATAAAAATCCCCTGATATCCTTCAAAATTCGTTAAAATACTTTGGTATCACGTGAAATTCTTTAGAATCCTTTGAAAACCCGTGACTTATTTAAAAATATTCAAAAACCTCTTGAAATCCTTTGAAATTCATGGAAATCCTTCCAAATTTCTCGAAAGGCCCTGAAAATCCTTTGGTATCTGTTAAAATTCTTTGCAATTTAGTAAACTTTTGGGATATCTACATAATGAAATTCCTAAAGTCCCCTAAAATCTTGTAAAATCATACCCTAAGTCTTTTGTTACCCCTAAAAATCTTCTGGAATTCTTTAGGATTTTATGAATCCCTCAAAAGCTTTAAATATCTCGAAAAATAACGTAAGATTTGTATAATTCTTTAAAATACTAAACTTTGTATAGATTGAGTGAAAGATATAAAATATCATTTAAGAAGGGGGCGGGACCTACAAATCTTACAACTCTTCACAATTGGAGGGGAGAGGGTTCAAATTTTCAAAAATCATCCTTAAGTAATTAATAGAAGTTCTCTAAAACTTGAAAGGGATAACTTTTCTGAGATTGTCAGTTTTTTTTATAGTTTCGAAATTTTGTTTTCGAGAACCCTGATCTTGACATTTGCGTTCTTCTCTTATCGCTTCAAGACTCTGGAAAATTTTCATTTGCTTTTGAAGAAATATTTATTTGACAGACCGAATAAGTCCACGAGCTACTTAAATATTTTCTGTTTGCGTAAGCTTTTGGCTCGACTCTGAGCACTTAGAGCAATAAAGTGGGTAAGACATACGGCTCGCTTCGACAAGATCCCTTTGGCCTATCTATCTCCAAAATTCAAGTCGTATGTTTTCATCCACACTTTTGGAAGTATTAAACCTAAATGAATAATTGCGTTCATAAACAAAATCAAGCGTCTTTGAGGAAAAATTCTATAGCTTCCAAAATGGAGATGCATCTCTAGGGATCACAACGGTCCCGTAATTCAATTTTAGGGAAAAAGGGGGACTAAAAGGAGATTTCATTTATTATTAAGAACTTTTTAAAGCACACGGGTATCTCTTGAATATTGAATGAAAGTGTCCTTTAAAAGTAGCGCCTTTTTCAAACAAATTTTAAAGTCATTTTTGAGTTTGAACTTTTTTTTATCTAGCTCTGAAAAATCTGCTGAACACATCAGCACTTTCTACTGATATAAAAAAAATCAGAAAAAATTCAAGAAGAAGGAAGATTGAGAAATAGATAAACAACAGAATTGACAAATTATCATGTTTGATTTTGAAAAATTGATTTTCATTAGTAGATAGGTATTGATTCCTTACTCTCATTCATTTTTTTTGAGTGTATTCTTTTCAGTAAAGAACCCTGAGTCGTTCAAAGTATTTCCCTGAGTAAACTAGAAAGAAACAATTTGAAGAGCACAAAAATGACTAGTTGAATACCCAAATTTTTATTTTCTTATTTTCTTAGACGTTCTTTTATTTCTAATGTATTTTTATCAGTTGAAAGATCTCAGATAATCAAAACTTTTTTTTAGGTAAAAAAAGATCCTACTATAAAAAAAAAATGATTAACATTTTTTTAAAATTAATTCACGAAAATAACATTTATTATGTAGATGACACTTTTTTCAAATACGCAGTTTTCTAAGATGTGAACACAAGCCATATAAGAATCAACATCAAATAATTTATATTTTTTACGGTCCTGATAAAAGATACTTTTTAGCATATTTTTTTCGATATTCAACTTTTTTTCTTCAACTAAAAGTAACATACTTTCCTCTGATGCACTAATAATAAAATCGAACAATGCAGTTAAAAGTACCTTATTTTTTTTTAAGTTTACTATTATATTTGTGGTTGAAAATTCATCTGATTTGGTTAACAATTTTATAAGCTGGTTGTGAATTTAATTATTTGGTTGAGAGTTTAATTTTTTTTCAAAATGACACTATTTTCGTACAAACATTAACTTTTTGTGTTAAAATTAATTTTTTTAATGACAATTTTTATTTTCGGGTAAAAAATATACCTGTTTTGTAGAAAGTTTGTCTTTTTGGCTTACAAATTTAACAATTTAGTTGAATTTTTTTCTTTTGCAAAAAATATCTTTTTTTGTTACTAGTGAGCATGGGAGTTTAGCTCCTTTAATTCAGAATCAAATTCTCTTTTATACTGACACAGTTCCAAGCTCGGTTCTTTCTTAAGTATTTTATGGAATTTCCAATCTTATTCTATTTTCGTGCAATTTTTCAGCCATTTTTCTAAATTAACTGCCACCTCTCCACAGATAACTTCCCTTAATGCCTCTCATGTTAGGAAGTGGGAGAAATTTTCTTCTTTTACTCCAAAGAACCTGCATGACACATCTCTAGCCCCTTTATTTCCAGCTTTCCCTACGTTTCCGCATCTCAACCAAGGCCATTGTTTTTTGCTTTTACCGTTCATCTGGTTCCTTTTTCAATATTTTTTTCTTCCAATCCTGTTTTCATGTCATTATAAACTTTGCAATAATTTGATTTGTCTATTCTGGCCCAGTCTGATTAAATTTCCTGATCTAACTTGATTTGAAATCCTACTTCTAGTTTCCCCTCTACAAGATCTGTTTCTGCTTTTACTCAAATAAGTTTAAGGTTATGACATCACAGTAAAAACTTAGAGATGAATTTTGTTGCATG
>JAUELO010000179.1:42740334-42755818 GCA_032357855.1 Amphibolips quercusostensackenii | reverse complement strand
TGATCTCCTTGGTTGAAAATTTCACGTAAAGCGGTTCAAACTGAATTTAATATTAAGCTAACATTAATTTGATTTTAAAGAATTTACTATGCTATTCTTGTAATAAATCTACTAATTTTCCCTGTTTTCAGTGAATTTTGGTCTTTAACACCTGTTACCTCTGTCAAGATGTTTTTGATTTTCAACTACCGAATTTATTTACAAATTTGTAAAATAAATCGTTTCGGAAATATTTAAAATTGGTATCATCAAGAAGAATTTCTTTCAAAGCCTCTTGAATTTCTGTTTATGATTCTTAAATAAAAAATAGACGCCTTGTAAGAAAAGTGATAAAAGGAAAAATTAGGTTCAATTTCATGATTTTAGGTGTTTTTAGGTGATAATTAAAATTTGAAGCGATAAAAAGAAAAGTAGGTAAGAAGAGGACAAAATGAGACGCCTGCAAATATCGTAATCCTGCGCATGAGGGTTGTAACTTAAATTACAAAAACGCACCTAGGATTTCTATAGTGTTTTATAATCTCCTCATAATTACTTCAAATATTTCATAATACTGAAACAAAATTAGATTTAATTTAAAATTCTTTTATATTTCATTTCCACAATTCATTTAGAGAATAATAGCAGGGGAAAAAATATTGCTAGAGCTTTATTTCATATGTCGCAGTTTGGGCAAGGCAAGCTTAACAGAAGGCAAAACAGAAGGGGGAATATTCAATTCCAAAGACATCAGTTGCACAAGGCTCACGAGTATTATGATATCAGAGAAAGCATAATATTATGACAACTAACTATGTTACTGTATTTCAGATGAACATAGAAAGCTCATCTTTAGAAATCTTATACTGAAATTAGAGCTTTTAAATTAATAAAACTTGAAAGAAAAACTTGAGCGACAGTTTAATAACTCAAAAGAATTTGCCTTACTGCCCCAGTCAATGATAGTGTTTTATTTTACAAATTAGACTGTTTTAGTCTCAAAAACTTTGCATTGGTTTTCCCGGATCGTCCGCAAAGCAGCTAAAAAGTCACGTATGTGCTATTTGCCGTAAACTTCTTGAAAAATCGGTAGGCTTCAAAAGTTTCTTGAGAATTGAACTTTCCCTTTAGGCTCTCTTCACCTCGGATAGCTAACTGGAATGGGTTGTGATAATGGCGAGAATTACGATCACCAAGTTTTAGGACCGAGGAAATGGGCCAATGCATCTCTACTACAAGCAATGAAAATCCCAGGTTCAACGATTTTCACGGCAATCATAACCTGCATCCCATCACGAGCAGACTAATCCCCAAGCTGCTCGAGTCATCTTCAGCGTTGAAACGCTAATTTCGAACTGCAACCAACACTACTCAAGATGTACCTAACTTAATCGATAACGCATAAGAACTTGCACCGTTTGGCAGAAACTAGTGGTACGTGAAATTGCTGACCGTAAAGACCAGACGTATCAAATTTATGGATTGCTTGATGCCATGCCAAATTCCATTTATCGACTGAGTTCTTCTATCTGAGATCAAACAAAATTTTACAGTATCGAATTTCAATAAGAGAAAACTAAAGCTACTGAAACAGTCAAAGAATAGCTTTTTACAGTACGGTCCAAAAGGATGAAAATACCTAAAAAAAAAAACTAACTCCATCTAGTAATTATCTAGATAATTTCTAAATAAAAAAAAAATTTAGCTAAAACAGCTAGATGTTCAGGCAACAGAGATAGAAATTTAGGTGACACAGCTATATTTTCTTAGAAGGCGAAATTCAGCTAAACGTCTATCTGGGACAGCTAAACCATTTTTTTCAGTGAAATATCCTAATCCTTATAGGTTCTAGAAAATCGTTCTACATCTTTAGAAATTCTTGGGTATACTTTGAAAGCCCATGACAATTTTTTTAATGCCGTAAAATCATTCAAAACCTTAAAAATTCTATACAAATTTCTTAAACTTTTAAAAATTTTTTGGAAATTTTAAAAATACCCGAAAATGTTTCAAAACCTTTGGATACTTTAAAAATATTAAAATCTATTAGAAAATCCATGTAATTTAAAAAATACGCTGTAAAATATTAAAAATCCTTCGAAACCTTTTGAAATCCCTTGAAACTTGTTACAGCTCTTAGAAATTCCATCGCATTTTTTCAAATAACCTTAAATCTTTAAAATCCTTTGAAATATATTAAAAATTTCTTGGAATCTCCTAAAATACCTTAAAATATTTCAAACACATGGGTTAATTTACTGAGAAAAAAATGTCTAAAGTGACCTTTTTATTTTCAAAAGTGACTATAGTGACTCTATCTTCAGAAAGTGATTGAAAAGTGATTTGAGAAAAAAAGTCACTTAAATTGACTGTCTTTTTCCTGAACTGTGGCCGAACTGCGGCCATGCTGATTAACCTAAATTATCAAAAGAGAATATTCAAAACCAGTGGCTCACATATTACAAAAATTTTTTCTACAACAGAAATTCCGAGTTTTTCAGACTGAAATTGAAAGTTCTCAATTTGTGTAGCGATTAATACGGGAAGAATTAATGGTTTGAAAAATCTTGATGCAGTCGATACTGAAAGAATTTCGTTTCACTTTTCCAGAAATGTAATTTAGAGGTGCGATCGGTGGAGCAGCGTCACTCTTAAGCGAATTTTTCCAAGATGTGGTGTGAGAGGCGTATAAAAGGATGTTAGTGCAGCAGTCCAAGAAATCTAGGATATATTGGTTTCCGTGGTTAGCGCCACCCGGTTCAGTAGAAATTTTTACTTTTACTTCTTTTTCCTCTAGCAATTTTTTTCAACGTTCAGGTTAGCAACTGAGTACGCAAAGAACCATACCAAATAGAGACAAAATCATTATAAACAGAAGTCTGGCTCAAGTAACATGAAGGAAGAGCCAAATACGAACAAAGCACACTATTCGCATGGAAATATAATTGATACAAACCAGAAGCAGACAATATACAAGACTCTGAACAATGTAGAAGACAGTCTGCTCCTTTGTCCACAAATTTTCAATACACCCTGTTTGATGGGCTGAGTAATAGGCTAGTAATAATGAAATTCAGTTCTACATTCAAGTTATCTACTCAAATCCTGGAAGAAAATTCCCTGATTCCAGGTTTTTTACCTGGTACTTCTACATTTTTTTACGTAGAAAATTCGTATTTATGGATTGAAATTCAAAAAGTTTGGTAGAACATTAAACTATTTGGTTAGAAATGAAGCACCATCTAATTACTTAATAAATTAATAATACTTAGCACATACTTAAGTGTATGAATTTAAATAATAATTAAGAAACATTTTTTCAACTTTATACTTAAAAATTCAGTGCATATTGAACATACTAATACTTTGAATAAAAGATATTTTAATGAGATTATTGAAAGTAATACAAAAAAGTTTGATTTAAATCATTATGAATCCAGTACTTTAAAAGTTATTTTTAGAATTTAGAAACACTGTTATTCACTTTTGTATTACAATGTAAAAAAATTTTAGCTCACTCGAAAAAAGTTCTTGGCTCCAAAATGATTTCCCTGACATTTTCATGTTTTTCTAAATATATAAATATTTTTTTGCCAACTTCAGGTTTTCCTGGTTTTGCAGGTGAGTAAACAGTCTGATATTGTTTATAGAAGATATCTACTAATAACAGAGTGTTAAAAGGTTATTTGCAATTACAATTATGAATTAATTAATTCGCTCAAAGATGTCTCTGATAGTTAAAAATCGATGGTTCTGCTTGTGAATTGAAGCATCAAATCTTACGAGGTGTGGGAATGATATTAGCAGGACTAATGATCGATTCGATTAGAATTGGTTGAATATTGACTTGTTTAAGTTCCTGATAAACTAATCAGCTTCCCAGCTTCATCAGTTGATTGCCCAATTAAACAGGTTACTGTCGGTCTTGATGTAATTGACAACTAAATATCAACAATGTGGTCTCTCCACATCTTCACTATGTACTTCCTCTCTTTTTGTCAGCAAATTTTAATCGGTCCTGTCTATTTGTACCTAAAATTATATTTGCTTCCTACAGACTATAAAAGTCGATATTTATCATTCAATGAGTTTATATCTCATAAATGTTGTTACCATCTTTGCTGGAAGCTAATTTAATCAATAAAGCCCTCAATCCGTTTGTTTTTTTGCAATTAGATGTCTAAACCTTGTTATTGTAGGGGTTTGAAAATATCCTTTAGTATCTTCCCTATAAGATTATAAATTTTTCTAAATTCAATATTTCAGGTCAAAAAACAAACACTACTACAATTATGACCATTCTCTGTTGAAAGATATCACTTATCCTAATCTTTATTACTTTGAATCTATTCTTTGAAACTACAATTAAAGAATTTTGTACTATTTTAAAATAACCTTCCTACATTTTTTTTTAAACATTAATCACAGAATTAAAACTAAATATAGTATCTGTAAAAACCGATTAACTGTAAACTATTAAAGCTACAGCTTCACAAACTTTCTTCAGTATATAAGAAATCCCAAGAAAGCAATTTGAACCTACTATGTTTCTTCCGAGAACAATAACCTTACCGTTCAAGAGTCAACTATCGAGGCTCTATTCGTCAATGTCACAAGCAATAACCTACACATACTACGCGAACTATATATAGGATCCAAAGCTTCCATTCATAACTTTTCACTTCAGTAGATAGGCAAGGTTCTCGCTAGATTGACGCATAGTAACTTAAAAATTGATCTTTTTTATAAAGTAATTTTTCCAAAAATATCTACATTCAACTAGTTTTAAAGTACTTCACAGCCTTAATGATCTCCGAGCAAAGACAATATAGTTATTTTTCAATAAAATAGGGAAATAATAGGGGGATAAATTCTGTTAAATAACATTGATGTAGCTACCATATTTCTAAGATTGTAAGTCAAAACATATTAACTTTTCAACAAAATAGTGGAATTTTGAACCAAAAAAGACGAACTTTCAAACAAAAATACGAATTTTTAACGAAACAGCTGCATTTGCAACCAAATAGTTGAATTTTTAAGACAAAAAGACAAATCTTTTACAAGACAGTTTCCAACAAAATAGTTGAATTTTTAACAGAATAATTAAATTACAACCAAATAGTAGAATTTTCGACCAAAAGAGGTAAATTCTGAACCAATAATATAATCCTAGACTTTTCAATTCGAAGGAATGAACTTTCACCCAAAAACAGTTGGATTTCCGTATTGGGTTTTATTAATTCAGTTCGCATTTAAGCGAAAGAACGAGAAAAAGGGAAATTTCCATGAAAACAAGGCAAAAAGGTAATTCTTTAAAAAAAGGGGAGAAAGAGGGGAATAGAAAAAAAAGAGTGAAATCCGTTTTAAGAAGTTTAATTTCACCTGGTAATTAAATATTTAATCATTACCCTAAAATATAGGACAAAAATGTTTAAAACTCTTTCCTTCAGGAAATTTACGTATATCTAATCCAGGGCAATATCATCTCAAGTAGAGTCTTGAGGGAGCATAGATCAGGTGATAGGGTTTAACGCTTCTTGTTAATACGGTAATCGATTATAACGCCAAAGGAGGCGGCTTCTGATGTGACGATGGGAAAGACTTGAATTATGAATCGCATAATCGGACTACCTATAATATCCTACATTCGGGAATCTTTCTTGTCATTTTTAATAGATTTTTTGACGCTGATTCCGAATCTACCAACAAAAATACCGCAACACATTAAGTTTTTGAGGAAAATAGGATTAAAGTATAAAAAAACGTACTTTTTTAGCCTCTAGCCAGGATAACAGAAAAATTTCATTTTGAAAATTCCCTGACTTTTTCCTGATGTTTTCCTAATATTTATTTGAACAAAAAAAGATGACTTTTCTACCAAACAACATAAATTTTCAATAAAAAAAACGAATTTTCAACACATAATTGTAGAATTTTTTTCAAATAGATCCAATTACAACCAAATAGTTGAACTTTAAAGCAAAATAAACAAATTTTCAACGAAGTATTTCAACTTTTAACCTACAGATATAAATTTTCGACCTAAAAATATGAATATTTAACGCATGAATGTGAATTTTCAACCAAACGGTCGAATTGTTAATCAAAAAATATTAAATTTAAACCAAAGCCATTTGCATTTTCAAACAAATAGTTGAATTTTTTAACTACATGGCGCAATTTTAAGAAAATAGTTCAATTTTCTACAAAAAAATAAAGTCTCAACAAAAAATGTAGTAGCTGATATTTCAACGAAAAAAAAAAGAATTTTTAACAAAATAAATACATTTTCAAACGAATAGTTGAATTTTCAACAAAATAATAAATGTAATAGTTGATATTTCAACCAAAAAAGATGAATTTTAAAGCCAAAAAGACAAATTTTTAACAAAACACATGAACTTTTAAACAAATAGTTGGACTTTTAACTAAAAAACATAATTTTTCTATTAAAAATGGAAAAGTTAATTTTTCAGTAAAAAATTATTTTTTAACAACAACAAAATTAATGATCAAAAACATAATCAAATTCTTAACCAAGAAGATAAATTTTTTACTAAAATGATGAATTTTCAACTGAAGTATTTAAATTCTGTAAAAAAGAATTTCTTTTTAACAACAAATGCTTAATCTTAAAAAAAAGATTTGTTATCAAAGTGGTTCAAACTTCAACCAAGTAGTTTAATTTTCAACCAAAGAAATAAATTTTCAACAAATAAACTGATAATAGATATTTCGACCAAAAAAGATTTAAATCTAAATTAGGAATAGTTGAATTTAACCAAAAAAGATTAATTTTTAAAACCATAGTTAAATTCTGAACCAAACAGTTGCATTTTTATCCAGAAATATAAAATTTCTACTCAAGCAGGAAAACGAAAAAATAAATTTTTATCAAAGTAGTTGAATTTGCAACAAAAATTGTCAGTTTTCTGCTAAAATGATGAATTTTTAACAGATAAAGAATTTTCAGTCATGAATGAGAAAAAATGTATGCAAATTTTTGAACCATAAATGGACTGAAAAAAATTTCCAATTAAAATTTTTCAATCTTAAATATATTATCCTTGACAGTTACCTAAAGTACATCTTACAGCAATTCCCAGAATTTTGCAAGATTTTTTGTCAAAATCGCTGTCTTTTCCCTGACCAAAAAAACTTGCTGACTTTTGCCTGATTTCTAGGTTTTCCCTGACATTCCGCCACCCTGTTTAACGCCGCTTTTCTCAAAAACTTCACATGCCGAAAAACTTTTGCTGCCAGATTTGGAATCAGCGTCCAGAAATCATTAAAAAATGACCAGAAGTATTCAGGAGACAAAAAAAAAGGTAATTTTTGTTTCACAGTCTTATAGAACGAATACGCTTACGGTTCTGCCGGAAATGGCTGAATTATTGGTTTTTGTTCAAACGTTTTATCCTGTCGCAAAGCAAACTTATCAAAGTTCATGGCACGAACCAGCGAACGGGACACCGTGACGTTTGCTCTCGTAGCGCGGAAAGATAATTTCGTTTAGTGAACGCTGTACGGACTAGAACCAGAAGCTCACGAACGTCGATTGGAAAATGTCGAACGATGTTGTTACGTCTCTTTTTTTATCTAAACTCTTTGAAAGTCTCGTTCGTTTCCCTTCAAACTCAATTTTCCGCCTGCATAGTGCGATGTTTTCAATTTTTCCCTCCAAAGTCTTAAAATGTCACAACAAACAAAACGCGTTTTATTAAGATCACGGAACCTATGTCACGGGTTGTGTTCTAAAGTGTTGAAACAATTCCCGCGATCATTAGAACATGTTCTGAGGATTTAGGAACGGGTATGAAAAAAAATATATTTTAACATATGCACTAAAATTTAACAACTTATTTTGGTACTTGTTTGCTTTGATGACTTTTCCGAATTTTTGAGTAAATGGTTTCATATCTTTGGAAAAACCTTTTTTCTAGTCCAAATGGAAGGTAGCAGTCGGAGAGTAAAAAATACTTGTATTCTTGGCACAAAATTCGAAAAAGGTCAAAGATTTTTTTTCAACTTTTCGGTTTTTCCGTGGAATTATAATTACTTTATACTCACTCAGGGGGCGTACTAATTTTTGTAAACCTAATTAAAATTTTTTCCACTTTTATCCCGGTTATAAATATCAAATTTCCTCTTACTAGAATCACGAATAAAAGGCATCTAACATAAGGTTTACCTACGTCAAATTTTATGTATTCCGATGTTATTATATTTAAACAAAATAATATTTTTGTGATTTATATTGTCGAGCGAAAATGAATAATACAAGTATATTACAATTGTTCAGATGTATATGCATACGAGAAATTTTTCAACACACTTGGGTATTATAACACATGACGATGTCTTCATTACCTGCGTAGATTTAGTTAACATCCCAGTTTTTATGTTTTATACACATATCCTGAATTATTTCTGGTATTCTAATTACTATATTATTCTCAGAGCAAAATTTTAATGGCTTTGGTATTAGCGATTAATTATTGAATAATCATTGAAAACTGATTACAAAAAACTATTTTTAAGCATTTATTAGCACAGTTTGTTTATAATTACATGTTTTTAAAATAAACTTTATGTAAAATTCATTTGGTATCAAAATAATGCATTTGTATAATAATTTTTTTAAACCACTCTTTAATAATTAAACAATAATGCATTGTTAATCCCAGTAGAATTAAAAATTGTATCTAAGAATTAGAATACGTAAAATAATTAATCAAATATATTTTAATCAAAAGAACAACTGTCATGTTAAGTAAACATATACAGGTACAATTGAGATATGGAAATTGTATAATATTTTTCATATGCCTGAAAAAAGTTCAGAATAATAACTAAAGAGGGCCCACCATCTTGTGCTAAAACTTCTAAAGCAATTATAACTAATTATATTCATCTCCACTAAACCCTAAAAAAAGAATATTATAATTAATGCTAAAGAATTAACATAATAAGTAGGTTCAGTAAAACTTAAAAATATTTATATTTCTAGTTTTCATCTAGAGAAAAAGGAATTCACAAGAAGAATTTTCAACAAATCTAAATTTAAAAGCCACAAATAATCAAAAGAGATTATTAAAAAGTATCACTAATATGTGTGTCCTAATTTGAAAAATGAAACAAAGTTTATTTTATAAAATCCTAACTTATAAAGAAATTTCAAGAATTATGAAAGGGTTCAAATTAAAATGTTTTTGCGCAACAAAGTAGAATTTCATAATAATTAATTATTAATTACTATATCTTTTAAAGAATATCATTTTTTCATAGCTTAAACATTATTCTTAATTGTTATCAAATTTTTAAAATGTCATATTTTGCGAATACTTTCTTTTATCGTATTTATTAAATTTTAAACAGTATATATCCAAATTTATTTGTCTCCATTATCACGATTAATGAAAAATATCACATTTTTAAAAACTTTAAATGTGATTCCGGGTTCAAATTTGTATTCCGGGTTAATTTCCGGTTTTATTTTAATACCTGGCTATTTCCCAGTTTTCCCGGTTGGTAAACACCCTGTCAGTTTTATAATTTTTTACAAAAACATTTGTATTTTGCTAAAACAAAAAACAACAAAAAAATGAACAAAATATTTTTTTAGTTCAATTTTTCTTAAAATCAAACTTAAAAACAATACCATATAAAAAGAAATGTGTTATAGTGGAAGAAATGTAAATCGATCAAAGATTTCATTATTGTTGAATATTATTAGATTTGAATTATTTTACTAAATTTCACTAATCTTTAATTAATTGTATTATTTTACAGTTAATTTTATAGAAATATAAGAAAGGTATGAATCAAGAATTGATATAGTTAACACTAAAATTTTATATTAATTAAATTTTGTTTCACTAATAAATCATGCTTATATCAAGTTTTAAAAATTTTAAATGGTCATTTTTCGAACTGGGAAGGGAAGGAGAAAATTCTGTCACACTCTTCCCCTTTTCCAGCTTGAATAATTATCAATGATTGCTCTTTTTGAAACATAATTTTTTCACTTGTTTTTAAATATAAAAGTTACTGCATTTTTACTGAACGTTTAGAAATTTGCGTTGAAAACCCATTTGAAAATGACCACGGATCCTCAGAGAAATTAACTGATTGAAATTTAAACACCAAAATTAGACAATATTAAATTAAAAACGTTCTAAATCTAATAAATTCAAATTAAAGTTGCCAATATTGGCCACTTTTATAGTAAAAACTCTATAATTTTATAATTTTATATTTCAATCCCTAAAAGTTACACAATATTAAGTATGAAGTATCTAAATTAAATATGTGAAAGCTTAAAGCGCTTGATATTTAAAAGTTTAGAACTGCAAGCCTTCAATGGCTATTTCAATCAATTTTTAATTTATGGAGTGTGATGTGTTTGGAATTTGAATATCAAACAAATTTTGGGACCCAGTCGTATCAACATTTAAGGATAATATTTGGTATGTTTCCCCGCCCCTAATACCCACTCACACTAAAGCAATTTCAATTGTAAACTGCGAGATTTAAAATTATATGCATTCAATTTTATCCTTCAAAATTGTAAAATTTCAAAATAAAAGTCTTGATAATTGAGAAATTTGAAGTTTAAACCATTAAATATTGAATAATTTAAAAGAGAAAGTAAAATGAGACAGTTTGGACTTAAAAAGCAGCAGAATTAGATAATTTTATATGAAAACATTCGGAATTGTCTGGTTTTAAACTTCTTCTAAGGCACCAAATTTTGATAATATTAAAAAAAAAAAGGAATGGCATTTAAACTCTAAATCTTGCTGAACATCCTAAATATCACTCATTCTAAAGAAATCTGGAACGATCTCTAAATACTGTGTCACTAAATTGTCTTCAAATATACTGAACAAGTGGTTATATTTCCATTCGCTAATCAAGCCTTTATATCCAAAAGGAATTCCTTCTACCTTGATGTTCTAAATAAACTCGTATTAAGCTCGAGGTCAAAATATCTATCTACTTATTTATACAGTAATTTCTGTCTCGCAGAAATGAACATGACCCGGGTCAATAAAAATACCACCAAGAGGACGAATTGCATTTCAGAAGTAGTTATTGATCTCTGTCTCGAGTAAAGTTCTCCAGTAAGTAGGAAAGACGTCGACGGAGAAAAGTTGAAACTTTTCTTGAGTGCGTTGAAATTCCGCGACATGACTGTAATTGAGAGCAGTGTACCGAGTGTATTTCGAGAATCAAAATCAACACGTAGTTTCTATGTTCTCCACGTGCATCACTGCAATCTAAAGGAACATGACCTACTATGTGCTTTTAAAAATATCTTATGAAACATCACGCAAAATTCAAGCTTTAAGAAGTGGCAAGTCAGAAAAGCAACCGCTGAATCTGAGCGATGAGAAGCTTTCGAAAAAACAGGAATCAATGTACTGAAAAGCCATCATTTGGAAGAGTAAAACCCGATACGGATTTGAAAAATCTGCAACGAAAACAGAAAATTTAATTCCGGATCAGAGTGCTGCACCAGATAGCTGTAGCTTTCAGGTCAATAACCTCCCAGGCTCGTGCTCTTATCCCTATATCATAGAAGACCACGTTGGAAAAAGTGCTGTCTTTTCATCATACAGGCACAGGTAAATGTGTAAAGCTGCGCCAGTAACTTGAGCCGCATGATCTGCTTTCTGCAGCCTTAACCCCAAAAGCAAATACTTGTTTTTGTTTTGAGGATTACCGATCTATATGCAGTTAAAAAATTGACACACACTTAGCAGTCGAAAGAAAAAATATCCTTAGGGTTCAAGGCAAGCGATCGGTCTAAAGAAGTATCATTCATCGGAACTAATCTTCCATGCCAAAATTATCAGATCATAAAATATTGTATCTAATGTGTGACACATTGTCTGAGGAATAGTATTAAATTCGTATCCGTATCATCACCCTTCAACTGCTATCAGTAGCAGAGCCTTGACTGCGGATCGTAAAGTGATTTGGCAGAGATTTACGCTAGTCATGCGGAGAATCAATTTTCGCGAACCGGATCACTAAATTGTTGCGACAAAGGCAAATCTGCATTATGCAGTGACGATGTATCAGGACTGAATAGTGAGACAGGTCGGTGCACTGTTGCTGTTTATGTAGATATATATAAGTGGAATGCAGTGGATGCGCGGGCGCGGATGCGATGATTTTTGCAGATGGGGAATCAGATGACGCGGAATCGATCTTATGAGGTCACGTTGGGATGAAGTGCATGTTCGAGGGTTGAATAGTCAGCAGCACAGCACCACGTGCGGCGATTCGGCAACTCGGTTTGGAGGGTGAAAAGGTCGAAAAGGTCGCGTTCGACGTCGCTCGCGATCTACGTTCTGCGGCATACTAGCTCTGGTTCCCTAGTGCCCGCGACACCCCTACCCGTTCCATAGCCTTCCCTTCCCCAGCAGCTAGTTCGTTCCACCCCCTACATCATTTCCTGCATGCCACCCCCGCGAATTCGTGGTGGTTCGCTACAGCAGCACCACCAGCACCATCGGCATTCACATAAGCGTCGAGATTCCAAACATGGAATCGTCAAGTAGTGTGTAGCACAGATTGCGTTTTAAAAGCTCATATTCCAATCGAGAGTTCCAGAATCTCTGGATTGAATAAAATTGGGAATTTGCTGAGTTTTAAGAAAGGTTTTTAAGTATTATTTAGGCATATTAATGAAACAGAGCTTTCGAAACACAAAGTCTAATAAGTATGGCCAATCAGCAGGATGTTTCAAAAAATATCAACGGCGTTAAAGCTTTAATAGTGAATGCCTGTTAACTTATTATAGAAACGTGATTTAAGGTAAAGGTTTCGGAATTCGCCTTGGTTTTCTCTATAACTTGAAATGATTTATAAACTAGAGTAATATTAACATATGACCAACCATATAGAAAATACACAAAATAAAATGTTTTTATAAAACTTATTAATACAGTCGTATTCCTCTCATGAGCTATTGAGCAAAACTTCTGCAGCAGGAAAAATTTCTAAAGAAGCTCTTACTGCAATTCATCGACGTTTGTGGGATGTCTGAGCCAAGAAATGGTTCCCCTTTGCCTCTTTTCCAAATAAGTATCCAATGAAACGGAGTGTCTCATGGTTTGTCGTTTAAAAGAACACTTCAAAGATCAGAAACAAATTAGATCTATTAAGTACGAAAGAAAAAGCAACATCGCTAAGAAGTCGCTTTAGTAATTTATTGGCTCTGCATCTTATTTTTTATTTCACAGTCTAGAATTAGAAACTTCATTTGAAAAAAAAGATGTTGAAAAATAGGAAACGATCAAATATTTTCAAGAAGCAAGAGAGTGTGCTGAAAGAGATATTCTTGCAACTACTTTCAATAAATCCCTCACAAAGAGCGAAGGAGAGAAGCTATTAATTTTTTAATTCGCAAAGGATCACAGAAAACCGTTTCCACAAGCATGAAAAAAAGTACTGCACAGCGGTTTAAAATTGATTCAGAAAATGTGGAAGCTTTACCTCTGAAGCCTCATGAGAGGCATGTTGTAAAAAATAATTGAAAATGTAACATTCAAAAATACAAAGCATATTGTGATACCCTTTAAGTAATTAATATAATTCAAAATATTGATTTTACAAAAAATTACTATAGATAAGAATTTGCAGGTTTGCAAAAACAATTAGACTGTATTGGTCAATTTAATGAAAACAAATTTATTTGATGTATTTTCCATGTTGTTGATCATAGGGTTTGAGTATTATAGTTCATAAATCATTGCAAATTATAGAGGAGAGACAAAATCAGAGTTAGGATTCATGAATTAGAAAAAAAATATATCAAGGTACACCGCAACTTTCTTAAAGCTGATGTTTTTTAAACTACTCTACTAATCAGGCTACATGAATAAATCCAATGAAACTATTAAAAAATAGAAAAGTTGATCCTGAAAGTATGGTCAACCCAAGTCATCCAATTTGAAAATATAGAAATAAAAAAATGAGTTCAGCAAAAATATGTTCTGACCTCAAAACCGAAGGTTTACAACCTTTATTTGAAAAATACGTGTTTTCTATCTTACGTAGCAGCACACAAAAAGATTTCAAAAACAAAAACAAGATTTGGAGATTCTGAGCTACGGATATATCGTGATAAATTGAAATTGCAGACTTCTTTATTCTGAAGCTTTTCCACTCTAATTCATATCACTTCAAGAGAAGCATTCTCTAGTTTTCTCGAAAAATGTTTTTGAGTCTCCTCTACTCTCCACAAATCAGTCTCCTTTTTTTAATCTATTAATCTCAAATGCTCCAATTTTAAATTGCTCAAATAACATTAAAAAAAAAATGATCTTATAGTTCTCAAGAACTTATAGTTCAAAAAAAAGTTGAAATAAAATTATTATATATTAAATCTACAACTTAAAGTTTTCCAAAAACACTGGCTTTAACAAACATGCTCTAAAAATTGTCTGACCTCCCTTACCACGAACCACAATGTTGCTCTCATAACTAGGCAGCTTAAAATCCAGGAGCGGAGATTTATTTTACAAGAGTAATGAAGAGGATGCTTCTGTCATTCTTTCTCTAGGAAGTTACCATTACATCTACAGTAAAATAAAAAATGTTTGTAGGTATCTGCTTTTAGAGGAGAAAAACTGAAGTAAATTCAAATGGAGAGCTGTTACTGACATGAAGAGACAAGTAGAGTTGTAATAAAATCAGAAAAAGATAGTGCCTTAGGACGAATATTATTTATTATAAATTACTGTACCTAAAATTGTGTGGATCTCTAATAATCAAGGTTGCTCCCTGACAGATGATTTCAAATGCCCGGTCATTTCCCGATTTCCTTCGTGTCAGATTTTTATTTTTCGCAGTCATTCAGTATTTACAAACTGATACAAACGCAATTGCTTATTTTAATTTTAAATATTCGTTTTCAACTTAATGTAACTATTGTCAAGCAATACAACAAAATAATTCTCTGTATGTTTATTTTTTAAACATCTTGTACATAATATTTCATATTATACAAAGTATGTTAAAGAATGTACAATACAAATTGTGAAAGTATCTCAAAAAAATTATGAGACAATTTTCTCAAAATATCTTGGGAAATGTTTCCCAAAGTTTGGCGAACTTTCCCTATATATTGTAAGAAAATTAGCCAATAATGGTAGGGTGTGAAATATTTCCTACAATTTGGAGAACGTTCCCTAACATATTTTAGAGAATATTGACTAAAAATTGAAAAAATGTACCCAACTATCTTGGTGAAATTTCAAAAAATTTCAAAAAAATCCTAGAGAATATATCCTACAAATTATGAAACTTTCCCGAAGATAACTTTGAGAATATTTTCTAAAAATTGGGAAAATTTACCCAAATATTGTAAACAAAAAAATGCTAAACTCTATATTAATGCAGGGTAAGAAAATGGAGCTGTGACAGGGATATTATTCCTTATTATAGCTAAAAATTCAGCTGAGAACGAACGAAGGAATTTTGCAAT
>JAUELO010000179.1:42510487-42530069 GCA_032357855.1 Amphibolips quercusostensackenii | reverse complement strand
CCCGAAATTCGGGATGACTAGTCCAATATTTTTCATACGCTTGGCTAGTCGTCCCGAAAATTCGGGACGACTAGCCCTACCCTTTTCCAAGTCCCCCAATTTTTCGGGACGACTGACACAGCCTTATAAATATCGAAATATCGAAATTTAGAACGCAAAATGCTCTCAAAACATGGAAAATTTGATGATTTTTAACGAAAATAGGAAAATAATAGGAGAATAAATTGTTCTAAATATTGAGGTTGATTCCGTATTGAATCAGATATGAAATGATTTCAATTCCTTAGCTTTCAAATTGAAATGTATTTTAAACAAAACTGTAAAATTTTCAACAACAAAAAATTCTACCAAAAGAGTTGATTTTTTAACACAAAAAAAATAAAATTTTTTAATAAGTTAAACTTAATTTTTAACTAAACAGTTGCATTAGCTACCCTACAGTTAAACTCTCAAGAAAAGAGACGAATGTCAAATAAAATATTTGAGCTGATTTCTAACAAAACAATTACATTTTTAACAAAACAATTAAATTTTTAACGAAACAATTAAATTTTTAATAAAATAATTACACTTTTAAAATAAAAGTAGAATTTTCATTCAAGGAATTTTATTTTCCATCTACAAAGATTTATTTTAAACTGAATAGTTGAAAAAAAAAAAAAAAAATTCAACCAAAATTAGTTGCATTTTCATGAAACTGTTAGAATTTTCAACTTGAAAAAATTTAATTTTTAACAAAAAAGTTTATTTTCAGCCGAAAAAGATGCTTTTTCTACCGAAAAAGAAGATCTCATAATCCAAAAAAGACAAATTTTTAACAAAGCATTAGAATTTTACACTAAAAAAGATAACTTTAACAAAATACTAAATTTTCCAACTAAAAAATTAAACATTCAAGGAAACAGATGAACTTTTAAACAGATAGCTGAAATTTTAACCCACGGAGATGAATTTTCAACCAAGATGATTATTTTTCTACTAAAACATGAATCTTCGACCAGATAGTTGCATTTTTAACTATAAAAGATAAGTTTTCTACTAAAAATGAAATCTTTGAACTTTCAATTAAAAATATTAATAGGAATAAAAATTTATTCAGTTGATTCAACCGTAGAAGATGAATTTCTAACAAAATAGTTAAATCGTTGATAAAACATAAATTTTCAACAAATAATATCAATTTTATACCCAAAAAGACGAATTTTTAACAAAATACATTAATTTTATACTAAATAGTTACATTTTTAACTAATAAAGGACTGATTTCAAACCATAAAATACAATAATTTTATTTTCAATTAAATATATTATTTTTAAACAACAAAAAAAACTAATTTTTAAGCAAAGATGTGAATTTAAAAAAAATGAATCTTTAATCATTTTGTTTAACTTTACCCAGTAGCTGAATTTTTAACCAACAAACCTAATTATCAACCTAGATCATTTATTTTTTCACCCAATTGTGAAACTTTTAAGACAGAAAGGCGAATTTTCTACCCAGAAATTTGAATTATTTAAAAGCAAGTTAGTTTACAACTAAATAATTGAATTTTTAACTAGAATTATAAATCTTGAAGAAAAAAATTTCATTTATGACGGAGTAGTTCAACTTTAAACGAAGTAGTTAAATTTTCGACCAAAAAAGATACATTTTTAACAAAACATTTATTAGTTGATATTTTACCGAAAAATTTTTTAATTTAAAATAAAAAATAGTTACATTCAACCAAAAAAGAAAAAAAAAGTTGAATCCTCGACTAAAAAGATAAATCTTCAACTTATAAAGGGTAAATTTTGAACCAATAATGCAATAGTTCAATTTTAAAATAAATGAATAATTAAAAAAAAAGATTTTCAACAAAAAAAGTTAAGATTCCAAGCAAAGACGTGAATCGTAAAAAAATTATTTTTTAACAAAATTTGTCAGCTTTCAATCAAGTATTTGAATTTTAAACCAAAAAAGAAGAATTCTGAACCAAATAGTTGAGTTTTCTACCAAAATAGTTCAACTGTTAACCAATGATATGAATTTTCAAAAAAAAAGTCCATTTCAAATTAACTAGTTTGATTTTCTATCAAATTGTTACATTTGCAATCGAAAAGGCAACTATTCTACCCGAAAGCATGAATTTTCAACAAAGAAATTAATTTATAACCACATATTTGATTTTCAACCAAAAAAGATAAATTCTCAACCAAAGATATAATAAGTTGATATTTCAGCCAAAAAAAGTTTTCTTTTGGAAACAAAGACAGTTGAATTAAGCCAAAAAAGCAGAATTTGCAACAAAATAATTGAATCCTTAACCAAAACAGATCAAATTTCAACCAAATAATTGTATTTTTAGCCAAGGCGGATGAATTTTGAAACAAGAAGATTCATTTTCTACCAAAAAAGGCAAGTTATCATCTAAACAGTTGAATTTCTATCCAGAAGAGAACATTTTTCAAACTAAAAATATAAATTTTCAACCAAAAATAGAATAGTTATATTTTCAGTTTAAAGATAATTCTTAGCCAAAGAAGAAAGAAAATTCAACATGATGGTTAAATTTACGAGCAAAAAAATCAATTTTTAACTAAAATGATAAATCCTAAAAAAACTTGTTTAGAACAAAAGAGTACAACATATAACCAAATAGCTGAATTCTTGAATAAAAAATGACTTTTTAACTAAAAAGATTAATTTACTATAAAATAGACAAATTATCAGCGAAATGAATTTTCAACCCAAAATCTTAGTTTTCAAGTAAAAAAGATCAATTTTCAATCAAGAAAGGAATAGTTCAATTTTTAATTTAAAAAATAATTTCCAACCATAAACGAAACAAATTTTTAATAAAATAACAAAATTTGGAAACAAAATAATCAATCTTCGCCCAAAAAAAAAGAATTTTTAACAAAGTATCTCTACTTTCAACCAAAAAATATTTTTCTTTACAAAAAACTACAGTTCAATTAAACCAAAAAAGAAGAATTTTAAACATAATAATTGTTGAATCCTCAACCAAAACAGATTAACTTTCAACAAAAAATTTGTATTTTTTTACCAAAATGGGTGAATTTTGACCCAAAAACAAAATTTTTTTACCAAAAATGGCAAATTTTCCACAAGATACATAAAGTTTCTGCCAAATATTTAAATCTTTAACTAGAAAAAAAACAATTTTCAACTAAGAATGAAATAGTTACGTTTTCAGTTTGAAAAAATATTTCCTAAACAAAAAAAGAAAGGAATTTTTAACAAAATTGTTAAATTATTAACAAAAGATATGGATTTTTCACTGAACTGATAAACCATAAATAAAATGTATTTGCAACACAAGCATTCAACATTCAATCAAATACGTAGTTGAATTTTCAACCAAAAGATGACTTTTCAACCAAGAAAATTAATTTACTATAAAAAAGACGAGTTATCAATTGAAGATAAGAATTTTTTACTTAATAGTTGCATTTTTTTCTAAAAAGATCAGTTTTCAACCAAAAATGGAACAGTTCAATTTTTAGTTAAAAAATTAACTTTAAACTATAAATGTAACGAATTTTCATCAAAATAGTAAAATTTGCAACTAAAAAGATCAATCTTTAACCGAAAATTATTTTTAACAAAGTAGCTCTACTTTGGACCAAACAATATTTTCTTTTAAAAGAAAATACAGTTCAATTAAACCGAGAGGAAGAATTTTTTTCAAAAAAAGGAGAAGAAAAAAAAGAATTTCAAACATAATCATTGAATCCTTAACCAAATTAGATTGAATTTCAATCAAACATTTGTATTTTTTCACTAAAATGGATGAATTTTTACCCAAAAAGAATAATTTTCAACCAAAAATGGCGAATTTTCAACCGAATAGTTTAATCTTTAACTAGAAGAGAAAAATTTTAAACCAAAATTAGAATAGTTACATTTTCAGTTTAAGAAAATCATTCTTAACCAAAAAAAAGACAAATTTTCAACAAGATTAATAAATTATCAAACAAAGAGATGGATTTTCCACTAAAGTAATGAATCTTCAATAAAATGTATTTCCAACAAAAGGATTTAACATTTATTCAAATATGTAGTTTAATTTTCACCCAAAAGATGCCTTTTTGACCAAGAAGATTAATTTACTGTAAAATAGGCGAGTTATCAATTAAAAACAAGATTTTTTTTACTCAATAGTCACTTTCTTTAACTAAAACAGAGCAATTTTCAACCAAAAATAGAATATTTCAATTTTCAGTAAGAAATTGAACTTTTAACCATAAATGAAACGATTTTTCAACAAAATAGTAAAATTTTCAACCAAAAAGATCAACTTTCAACCAAAAAATTGAATTTTTAACAAATTATCTTTATTTCTATCCAAATAGTTAAATTTTTGACCAAAAACATGATTTTTCAACAAACCAGTTGCATTTTCAAAAAAAAAATTGCCAACCAAAGACATGGTAGAATTTTTAATAAAACTAGTGGAATTGCGAACCATAAAAAGCAGAAGTTTCTTATTGGGTTTTCACCCAAAAATGAGTAATTTTTTTAAAAACCGGGTAAAGGAAATTCTTCGAAAAAGGGGGAAAGAGTGAAATAGAAGGAAGAGTGTGAAGTCTGGAATATAAAAGTGATTTTCAAATTATTACGATATTATTGAACTGAATCGTTTAACGGGCAAATCATCTTTCGCATAATTCGCAAAATTTTCTCAAATTCGGCATGTACTTCTGCTTCCCTTAAATTGGTAACGTAGTTTATGGACGGCCCTATTGTAAGTTCTATTGAAAAAAAAATACTTTTCTATTTTTTTCTGCGATTGATACGTTTTTCCCATTATTTTTTTGTTCCCTAATTGTTTGCAAAATATAACTTACCCAAAAATAACTCGTTGAAGTCTCCCCGTCCACCGATGAGGACTCCATAGTGGATATTTAGCTCAAAAAATCTTCCTCTCAGCAAATACTGTGTGGTATGAATAACATCAATTTGCAGGGTGATATTTGCTTCCCGTCTCGTCAAGTTGACCTCATGCCAGCTATTATCATTAAGAGTTAGGCGCTGAGCACTTGGTATCTCACTCTCCCCAGCTCCTAAATTAATGTGAACCTTAAAGGAAAAACGAGACCTTAATTAATTAAGGAAATCTTTCCCGGTAATCTGAGCGGATTTGTCTACTGATAGGAAAGCTCAAGCGGATGTTTCTCTGGCTCTTCTTCATTTTAATTAGTCACTAGCTTTAAAGGATTTTCCAGGCAATTGTTAATTATGATTACCTAATCTCAGCTTGTGTATCAAAGTGAAACATTCACTATCAAACGAATTTAATTTAAAATACAACAAAATTAATAGTGTGTACGTGAATTTTTTAGATTGTACAATTATATTCATTGTTCAAATTTAAGTATTATAAAATGCAGGAGAATTTCAATTTTTACTCTTTCACAATTGCAAAATTTGCAATTAAAATTAAAATAGTTTAGATTTAATTATAAATCTTTTACAAGTGTACAACTTTTCAGTTTGAGGCGTTTGAAATAGAAAACCGTGTGATGACCGGGAAACCGGGAATCCCGAAAAAGGATGGAAATTTCATTCAACTGGAAATATTATGGAAATGACCAAAAATTTCATCAGGTGACTGTAATTTTGTATTGGATTTGACTCAAATTAACATTGAAAGTATTTTGATACTTTAACTCTCAGTTTGTTCAATCACGAAACGAACAATGAAAAATACTTTATTGTCGATAATGACGATAATGTAAGTGATAAGCAATTTTTGGTATTTCTTGAAATCTTTAAAGTCTTTGAAATCTTAATTCTAATGCATACTCAAGCTCATAAATTAGTATTTATCCGAAATTGTAAATATACATTTTTAAATCAAAGAGAGCAAGATTTACGTCTTAGAATAAAAAAAACTGCAATTACTATTTGGAACAGTGAATTAAAAAAAAAAAGATAATTTCGAGTTTAAGCCCAAAATTTTCTTAAGCAACATTATATGTAATTATGAATTCGTAAGGAGAATTTTTGGAAATAAATTTTCATTCATGTCTCGAACAAGAAATTTTCTAAAAGATCTGTAATTCTGACTTGAAACAGGAAATTTTTCAGCAGAATTATAATTATGACTTAAAACAGTATATTTTTAAAAAATTGGTCAGTGCTTTATTTTTCTCATTAAAATATATAAAAAAGTTCGTTTACCACTTTTAAAGATTTTTACCGTTTTCAAAATATATGCATGCACATATTAACATTTTTTTTTTTTTGCTTTCTGTCTCGTTAAATACGTGTGATCAATCGTTTTAAACCATTTTTCAGTTATAATATCATTAGGCATAGACAACATAGTGGTATGATAAAATAAAAAAGTGTCACAATATTATTTTTAACTTAGAAAATTTTTTTTTGAGGCATACTTGAAATTAAGTTATCGGGATTAAGTTTTCTGAAAACTTTCAAAAAAACGAAAATTCTAGAAATAAAATAAAACTACCAAAAACTTTTAGTCCCGAAACTTGGAATTCCTGAAGATTTGAAACCCGAGATTATCAAATTACCGAATTTTCAAATTCCTGAGAATATAGCAAACTGACCAATTTTCAAATTGTTTGGCTCTTTTTGAATTACTGAAAAGACTAGTTCATCTCCTTTTTAACTCTGATATTTTTTTTATACAACTAGGCACGGCCTTTTTATTTTTTCTGGAATTTGAAAATTTGCCAATTTACTATTTTTGGAAATTTTAAAATATGTAAATTTACTCATTTCGTCAATACGAAATTTCGGGAATATAACATTTCGGAAATCTACTATTTACTATCTGGGTAAGTTAAAAATAAGTTATATTTATTAATTGATAATTATGATTTAATTTGAATTTAATATTTAATTTGAAATTTACATTAAAACTAAATTCAATTATAATAAATAAATAAAAATAAAATAAATTTTGATAACAAACAGTTTTGGTAGTTTTTATTTTCTTTTTGGGAATTTTAAATTTCAGGAGTTTTCATTTTTCGAAAAATTTCTGTTTCGTTAATTACATTTTGGTATTTTTCAACATTTGGGACTTTGAGAATTCGGCAAAATTATCTCATTCCTAATTATATTACTTTTGGGGTGACTTTTAGCAAATTCGGAGGCGTGTTTATTTAACAAATTCAATGTTTAGCCTGCGTATTGTTTAGACAATTATTTTACATCACCTGTATAAAGCATTTGCGATTTTTTTTTACATTAAACAATTTATCGAATTTTCAATGATTCTGGGTCGTCAGCTACCTCTAAATTTTTTTTAATCTGAAAAAATTAAGGCCAATTTTTATTCATTAAATCACACGACATGAGGAGGTCAGCACAAGAAAAAAAATTATTTTGGACCCCCCGAACAGGCACTGTAATCTTCTGTCGCTTTTTTTTAATTATTACAAATTTTTGTCTTTTTGTCAAAAAATAAAAATTTTTGCGAAATATCAAAAATTGGTCAAGAAAATTTTTTACAGATATTTGAAAGGAAAGAACACTTTGCTGGGTAAGCTTCTTTTTGTATCTCGCATATTTTCCAAAAATAAAAATTTTTTTGATTTTCAGAAGAATCGCCGCCATTAAAAAAATTTTTTTTTAAATTAAAATGTTTGAAAAATGTTTGGCACCTGGTCTGAAAAGTGTTTTGGTGATAAAAAAAACCATACATACCAAATTTTATAGTTTTGTACCAATTAGGACCAAATTCAAGTCATATTATTTTATTTTAGTAAAAGTCAAAGTTGAGGGTTCAAGCTTTCATTTGAAGCCATTTGCAAAATTTTTTTTATATTACACCTGGTGAAAAAGGTATATATAAACTCACTTTCATGTATATTTCGAACATGATTTATATGATATAAAATATATATGAAATAAAATTTATATAATTATTAACTAAGCACACACACGTCGATGATATTGTTGATCAGTGAAACACAAAGTAAATGTTTTGATGACAGATTCACTGTTAGAAATGTTCGGAAAACTCCGACACATTTAGTATACTAAAGTAACTGAAATTTACGAAATTAGCTTGCTGAAAACGAAATTCATTAACTTTTATAGCGAATTCACTAAATCATCATAAACATTCAGAAACGGTATCTGAAAATTTCCAATAGCTTTCTAAAATTTCTAAATGGTAACAAAAATATATTGAAAGAAGTGCGCAGTTAGCAACTGCGCATTTCTCGCTTCTCCATCGCGTTCGAAGCGGACAAAGCATGCAATTCGTGGCCATGAGCGGCAATGCATTGCTGAAGTTTGTCTTGAATTATAATGATGCAGAAAAACTATTTTTTAATTATATTAAATGATCTCAAGCGTAAAAAGAATTCGAAATTCGCACGAGAAGAAATTAAAAAAGCGTTAAAATCGCGAGTAAAGGCAATGATCTAGAAGCTCGGTTGACGAGCGAATGATATTTGCAATAAAATAGTTACAAGATATTTTGATTATCTGCCGCGTAAATGAACTCCTTAAAAAAGGTACATCAGGACCGCAAGTGACTAGCAGCTGCTGCGTAAATTAATAATTAATGCAGGTTTCTCTTGGCTGTCTTGGCTAGATAGGTTATATCTGTAAGTTTGTGTAGTTCCGTTGGTTTATTAACTATAATATAAATTTGCAGTATATGTTTGGCTTGACAATATAAATTGTAGACTATATGTGAACGAAGTTTGTATATAAATGACCATACGTATCTAGGTTATATTATATACGCAATGAATCAAATGTGTCCATATTAATTTCACTCATATTTTCTTACTGTTTATATTGACAGAACAAATATAGACTACATACGCGTTTTATATTAAAACTAATGAACCGATGAAATGGTTTAATTCTTAAATAATTTAGTTGCAGTAACTAAAAATTACTAAAATGTAAGAGGATTTTTTTAAACATGTAACTAAAACTTTATCCAGTTACTGTTGCAGAAATTTCTGTTCCTTTTTTTAAAAATTTAGAAACGGTTTCTCCACAAAGCTTTGGTGATGCATCTTTGAAAATTCCTACAGAAATTTCTAATATTCTTGAATTAAAGGTTACTAAGTACCTAGTAAAACAAAATACAACTTTTTTCACATTTATAATTTTTGAAATAAATAAGTCAACGATCTCAGTAAGAATTGACATTGACTTTTGAAAATGCTGAAATTGGACTCGCATAAAAGGAATGTCGAAAGAGATTCAATGACTATGCACAATCTGTCAATGTGAATGAGCGATAGTAGCTGCCAAAGGGTAAAAGCATAACTTTGTCTTCAGAGGGATGGAAATCGAGCGATCTGGCAAACGGTGCAATTTTGTTTGAAATTTCCTCTGAGGGGTTTGGAAATCTGCTTCGACAAGATTCAAACTTTCCATAAGTCAATTTCAGCTTTTTTTATCATTGAAGAGCTACTCAAGGAACTTTATTAAGTTTGAACTCCGCACTGCCCGAAGCAAAAGAAAATTGAACATAGGCTTTGATCAGATTCTTTCAGTTACTTTCATTAAATACAAATTACATTTTTAAAAAATTAATTAAAAAAAATACATTAAATATAAATTAATTTCATTAAATAGTATGTTAGATTTATACCAATTGACTATTGTTTAAAATTTTTTTAACCTGATATTTAAAAATCACGTAGTTTCGGATGACATTCAATTCGATTTAGATAAATTTGCCTAAGGTAAAAATATTATATTTCTGTGCAAAAAAATCACTGTCATTTTCACTGTGTAAAATTGAAGAATTTAAAAATGATAAACCTTCAAAGTTTGTTATTTTTAAAACTTCGAAAATTATATGTCTTTTAAATAAAAAATTTAAAAAATTATAAATTCAACCTTAAAGCGTTAAAAATTAAACAATTCGAAACTTCTTTGCAAAAATTGAAACATTCTTAAATTAGTTTTGTGAGTCTTAGTCCTTAAAAATGACTAATTTTGAAATTGTACATAATGATTATTAATGATTTTTTAAATTCAATCTTTATAATCGAAGGTGCAAAATTAATAACTTAAAAATCAAGGTGAACCTTCATATTTTTTCCATTTAGAGTAAAAATAATTGTTAACTTTTTTATAATTAAAAAAAAATTTTAACCTGTGGTACAAGGCCTTCAAGCGCTAAAAAGTGTTCATTATTTTTTTTATTTGTAAAATTGACAAATGCGTTACGTAAAAGTAATAATTATGGCAGTAAAATGATGGTAGGTATCACTAAAAATAATTTTACCCCAATTTTATTCATAATGCGACCCTTAAAAGACAAAATCTCTGTTTATAGGGGGTTGCAAATTTATAATACGCTCAAAAAAAATGACCTTCTAAAATTGAAAATCTGTGTTAGCAATAAAAAATTAACCTCTCACTTTTAAAAACAACACTTCAGACGATATTTTGATTCTTCCACAGTTCTCTAAATAATTTTTCATAAAAAAAATTCCAGAATTACTTCGAAAACATTTTTTAGTTAAAAAAAAAAACAAGTTCTCGTTTTCAGACTTCAAACCACCCTTTATAAAAAAATGGTAAAATACCGTCTTCTGGAAAAAAGGGTGAAATCTGTTTTACTATGATGTCACAAAATAAGTCTGGAATTTATTAAAAATAATATTAATTTCTATAAACTAATATAAACTAGAGTACTGTTTTTAGAAGGAAAAAAACTCTGCGAAGGATAGAAAGTTCTATTTTGTTTATTTTTAATTTTAAGCGCGATTCCCAAGATACGCTTGTTTTTATATAAATCTGTAGGACATCCTAGAATTAAAAGTATTACTTTTAAATAACATTTTGTTAATTATACTCTTACACATAAGAAACGCATATTTTCACACTATGTAAAATTAAAATTTGACATTATTTATCACAAAAAATTAACACAGTAAAATGTGCTATCTATTTTTTGCATACGTTCATGAGAATCTTTTTAGTACAATCAAGAAGGATGGTAATGTGACTTTTAACTGAAAAGTACAGAAGCTTGTAGCTGATTTTTGTCTTTAGTACAATTTTCCTTTAATTCAAAAAAGCAAAAGATTAGTGTAAGCCCTCTCCAAGGTGTGCTTTCTCAATTTTGAAAAGTTTTTCTGTTAAATAAAGCGATTTCTATGTCTAGGCTGTAAATAAAATTTATTTTAAAAAGAGCAGTAGTACCCCAGTTTGTATGAGGTGATATTACTTTTTAATGTTCCAGCCACATCTTGTTACATCCTAGTAAAAAAATGACGCACTTTTTGCCAAAAGCCCAAAGCCGGAACTCAAATTGACTTTAAATTATTTTTAAAAAACTATATAATATTTAAGTTATATTTCTAAAGTGATCCTAGATCTTATTAGAAATTAAGTGAAGAACTGTAAAAGAAGCAAAACATGGTTCTAACAGGTAGTTTGAGGGAAGTTTTCTATCGCCGGGAGGCATTTTAATTATTAGGTCATTTTTTATCATTTAAGGCTGAAAATATCTAAGGCGTTTAAAAAAGCACATTATAAATTTGCAACTTGTTGTATTGCTTATACGTAATTCATTTGTCACTTTTATAAAAAAAACTATAATTAACACTTTTTAGCATCTAAATTCTAAAGGTCTTAGACAGAAAGTTATACGTTTTTTTAATTTATGTAAAATTGCACAATTATTTTGACACTAAATGAAGGAAAATAGGAAAGTGAGGTAACAATGAATAAATATTTAAATTTTTTGGGTCACCCTACTGTCACATTGACTTGACAGAAAAAAGCCTCATGACAAAAAGCACGCAAAAGGCGAGCATAAATGCTCAGATCAAAGTAAATGAATGAATTGAAAGATTATTATGAATAAGTATTTATTTTTAGGGTTTCATAACCCCCTTCAGAAACCCTTATAGTTTGGGTCGTGTTTCCGTCTGACTTACTTTTTTTCATTAGGGGAAAATCAGGGGAAAATAAGGAAGGGATAGTAGGGAAAGTGAGGGGAAGTAAGGTAATGGTTAATAGGTAAAATGAAAGGAATGGAAGTAAAAAGAAATGCCGATAGGGAAAGTAGGGGAAATAGGAGATATGAGGGGAAAGAAAGTAGAGAAAATTAGTGGAAATGAGGTTATTATGGGAATGAGGTTATTATGGAAATGAGGTTATTATGGGAATAAGGGGAAAAACACGAGAAGTGAGGAATACTGAGAGAGATCAAAGGAAAATAAGGGAAGTAGAGATAGGATAGGTATGGGAGGGAGAAGTGTAGGGAAATTAGAGAAAGGGGGAGAGAAAGTAGGGGGAGTAAAGGGAAATTATGAGAGGGCAAGTATGTGAAGTGAGGAGAAATTGTGAGTGGGAGATGAGAGGAAAGGTTAGCAGGGTAACTAGGGATGGTGAGGAAAAATTATGAAAGAAAAAATAGTGGAAGTGAGGAGAAATTAGGCATTGGGAGATGAGGGGAAATGTTCGGAGTGTAAGTAGGCGTGGAAAGGATAAAATAGGGGAGGAAAAATTAGGGGAAATAAGAAGGGAAAGAAGGGGGAGTGAGGGGAAGTTATAAAAGAGAAAAAGAAGCGAAAGTGAGGAGAAATTAGGAAATGGTAGGTGAGGGGAAACTATGGGAGGAGAAATAGTTTAAATGTAAGGAAATGAGGGTGGGAAGTAGAAGAAGTAGGTGTTAGTAAGAGGAAGTAGAAAAAATGATTAGAAATAAGCGTGAATAGGGGACAGGAAGTGATGGCTAAAGATGGGAAGTAGGGGAAGTGAGTGTAAATGAAGTAGTGAGAGGAATCGAAGTAGGAGAAGTAAGGGAAACTGAATGAAAAAGAGGAGAAACGAAAAGAAATTAGGCGTTGGGAGGTGAAGAGAAATATTGCATGCGTAAATAAGGGTAGTGAAGGAAAGCTCTGTCAGGAAAAGTAGTGTAAATAAAGGAAAATGAGGTAGTGGGAAGTAGGGAAAGTAAGTATAAGTGAAAAGAAGTAGTGGAAATGATTAGAAATGATTGTGAATAGTGAAGGAGAAGTGTAGGTTGGGGAAAAAAAGTAGGGCAAGGGGAGTTTTAGCTCGTGAAACGAGGATAGGGAGAAGTAGTGTAGGAAGAATTTTGGAAAAGATTTGAGCAATGGGTGCAAAAAAGAAGGGAGAGAAGTGAAAAGAGGGATTAGAATAACTTAATAAGCGTTTTAATAGGCTACAGTTAATAATTCATATCTATACAAGCGAAAATTACTACGAAATCGTGCATTATTGTGCAGCTGCTTTCCTGGAAGGTACAGCACTTGCTTTTGATTATTCTGGAGGGCTACAGAAGGCAGTATATATCCCACCCAGAATGGCCTAGATAGAGCCTTTTTGGCATCTAGAGTCTCCTGAGAGCTGTTTTCCAACACGCAATCTATTCTAGTAGTTGAGATAACCATTTAATTTCCGCTAAGGAATTAATTTGTTCCGCAAGCTAGTCCTGATGATGGTACACTTACTACAATTAGGAAGAAGTCATGACACTTAAGCATCTGGCAATTGGATTTCAACTACAGTTCCACACGATTTAGAGTCGTAATGTAAAATATCTTAAAAAGAATCACGGGAAAACTACCACATCCCAGTGAACTCGAGATTAAATTATTCCGCACAATCTGCAACCTCCAATGCGGGGAGAGTTCTAATAATACGTG
This sequence comes from Amphibolips quercusostensackenii, assembly GCA_032357855.1. Lineage (NCBI taxonomy): Eukaryota > Metazoa > Arthropoda > Insecta > Hymenoptera > Cynipidae > Amphibolips > Amphibolips quercusostensackenii. The sequence goes on along the minus strand of JAUELO010000179.1, from coordinate 42,516,422 downwards.
TACTACAATTTCTGCCTGCAGCTATCATATCAGAAAACGTGACCAATTTACTGCGATTTTATATCCTTGTGGAATTATATGTATTTGATAGTGCTCGGGGCTTGACTGGCTAAAAGTTTAAACAATGCGAATATTTTATATGTTTAACCGTTAAAACATTCGCAGAGTAAGCGAGCAAAATATAAATAAATACATTTAAGCAGATGCCTCAATAACCAAACAAATCCTGTATCTCAAAAATACTAGAGATGAAAGAAAAATTCAAACGGGATCATATAGAGAAAAACATCGAGGTAATTATCCAATATTATTGAATTATTGTAAATCTATTAGCTTGAATTTACGCAGTTTTATATATTTTGAAAGTTATAACATTGTTTAAGCGCGATTTTAATGGGATAGAATATTTGTGTGGACCAAGGGTCAGTAATTATATTCCTCTAGTCCTGAAAATGGCAAAAAAAAAGGCACAGCTCATTTTTTTCAAAAAATAATTGTATCATCCGCATACTGCTCATTCAGCCTGTCAAAAAGTTTATTCAATTAAGCTTTTTATCGTTTTCAACTTTTTTTTAATTTAAACTAACTAAAAATGTTGCAATTGAACAAACATACTTTGTGTAGCACGAATTTAAGATTGTTTAGTCCGAAACCAAAAATTGCAATAGAAAACTAACTTCATTTTTGAAGCAAAATGTTTAGTTTTCTAACTTAATATTTTAAAAGTACTAAAAATGAACTTCAACGTTTATTTGAACCTTTTTATCGATTCTTCATTTAAATGCGAACTGATTTAATAAAGCCCAAAAAGAAAATCAAAATATTTTTTGTTGAAAATTAATCCTGTTTTGTTAAACATGTTAATGTTTTTTGAAAATTCGTCTTTTTTTAAGGTTCAACTATTTGCTTAAAAATTACCTGTTTTGGTGACCATTAAACAATTTGGTTAAAATTTTTTTTCTTTATTGACAGAAAAATGCTTCTTAATTGAAAATTTAACTGTTTTGATAAAAATGCTTCTTCTCGTGTAGAAGCGTTATCTGTTTCGGTTAAAAATGCATTTCTTTGGTTAGAAAATTTATTATTTTAATTTAAGTACAACAATGTTGATAAATAGTTCTCATTTTTGGTTGAAATTTCAACAGTTTTGTTAAAAATTCGACTTTTCGAGGTAAAAATTCAAGTATTTTTCTGTACAAAATTCAACTAGTGGTTGGAAATTCAACTTTTTCATGAAAAACTCAACAATTTAATTAAAATTTTGTTTTCCTCTGGATTATAAAATTTTTCTTGGTTGAAAATTCAACTCTTGGTAGATTTGTCATCTTCTTCTGGTTAAAAATGCAACTGCTTGATTTATAATTAATCTGATTTGCTTGAGGATTCAACTATTTAGTAGAAAATTCGTCTTTTTGGTAGAATTCAACTGTTAAATATTTTAAACAGTTAAATTTTCAAGCAAGAGCAATGATTTACTTAAAAATTATAGAATTCTCAACGAAATAATTAACTTTTATCGAAAATAGTTGAATTTCTAACGAGAGATAAAATTTCTACCAAAAAAAATGAATTTTCTACTGAAATGAGGAATCTTTGACTGAAATGGTCACATTTTCAGTTACAAAAATTATTTTTTTACCAAAAAAGCATATTTTCAAGACAATAGTTTAATTTTTAACGAAAAAGACAAATTTTAAACTAAAATGATGAATCTTCAACAAAAAAATGAATTGCCAAAAACTGAGTTTAACTTTCAACCATTTAGTTGCATTTTGAACACAAAAAAATTAATTTTCTGCCAGAAGAAATTCATTCGCAAACTAAAAAGATTCTTTAGTGAAAAGAAAAAAAAATGTCATCAGAATTTTTGAATTTTTTAATCAAAAAAGCGAATTTTATACAAGACAGTTGAATTTTTAACCCTACCAACAAAATTTTTAACAAGAAAGTTAAATTTAAACGAAATAGTCGAATTTTCATCACGTATAGACAAATTCTCAACGCACCAATTGAATTTCCAACCAAAAAGAATGATTTTCTAACACAATTCATCAACTTTCAAAAAAATAAAATTTGAAACCAAAAGAGATAAATTTTTAAACAAAAATAGTTGAATTTTCACCAAGACAATAGTTTAATTTTCAACCAAAGAGATGAATTTTTAACTACAATGATGAATCTTCAAAAAAAAAAACGAATCGTCAACAACAAAATTCATTTTTCTACTAATTAGTTGCATTTTAAATCCAAAAAAGATAAATTTACTACCAAAAAAAATTAATTTTCAAACAAAAAAATTCCTCAGTGAAAAGAGAAAAAAAATTTCATCCAAATTTTGTAGTTTTTAAGACGAAAAGGCGATTTTTCTACAAAACAGTTGAATTTTCAACATGACTATTTGATTTTTGACAAAAAAATGTTAATTTTTAACAAAGTAGTTTAATTTTTAACACAATTGTTCAATTTTTAACAAGATAATGAAATTTTCAACTAAAAGAGATAAATTTTCAAACAAAAATAGTTAGATTTTCACCAAAGAGATGAATTTCCAACTCAAATAATAAATCTTCAACTGGAAAAATTAAAATTATTATTATTATTATTAATTAAAATTAAAATAAAAAAGTAAAATTCTTACCTACAAAATTTATTCAAAAAAAAATTTATATTTAACGCTGCGATATATTTTTTTTATTAAAAGATTTTTAATAGATTTACTCAGTTGTGAATATGATTTCTCAAATTTTTCCAACTTTCTAGAACCAATAAGGAGTGTCTGAGAAAATTTTGAATTATTTCAGGGTGATAAATAAATTCAAATCGTCACATATTGGTTTATAAATCTCTATAGCTTTAGAAATTATTATTTTTTCCTTCAAAAAGTGTTTCTTTAGATCTACGTAGTTTGAGGTTTCGTCAAAACTTAATGATTTTTCGTCAAAAAAAAGACTCACTAAAATTCATGACAAGAAATTGATTTTGAGAATCAAATCATTCTAATTCCCAATTTTTTTAAATCGATAAAAAATCCGAAATCTGTACAAAAGCGCTCCATATCATTTTAATCCGATTTCATTATCAGATTGGTCAACTGGCTTTCACTTTGAACCTGACAAGATTGAATTATGTACAAAAATTCGCTATATAACCCAAATTAATCATTTTTTTAAATTTAATTTTAAAAACTTTTCAAAAATACATTATTTCCTCTAAAGTTGTGTACACAATAATGACAAACAATTGAAGAATAGGGTAGTTTAAAAAATAGCAACTAAAAAAAAATTTCGGTGCACCTTGATATTTTTGTTGAAAATTATGAAAATATATCATTTAATTCATTTGAGGCAATTCATAGTATATTTGGTATATTTGGTCTCTGAATTCATGTTGTTTTTCTCTATAATATGAGATGATTCATAAACCACACTAATCCTAACGTATCACCAAAATATCGAAAATACACATAATAAAATCATATCATCGAATTTACCAATATCTACATTGAAATCACTTATCTCTATTGATTTGCCTCAAATTTATACAGTTAACTTTTTTATTATTTAGTCGAATAATATCAAGGTGCATCGTAATTTTTTAATGCTGACGTTTTTTGAACCATTTTATTGAAGAAGCATTGTTTGACGTAGAAAATTTTACTATTTCAATCCATAATTTGAACTTTACAGTTACAATTTCTAATGAAAATGTTAAAATTTGTAAAATTTCAAACCTTAAACATTCCAATTTGAACTATTTTGAATCGGGAAACTGTCTGAAAGCCTTCTAGTTGTCCATTTTTTCCGGAAACATTCAAAAATTGCAATAAACTAAAAATTCCCTCTCTTTTCAATAATAATTCAAATTTTTTGTATTATTTAGTAAATTCTCAACTAATTGCGACAGAAACAATTGTATACTGATATTGCACATTATTTTTACGACATTTATAGCGATTAATTTGAAAAATACTGTTAGACTCCAAATATGGAATTACGAGAATGACGGAAATATAAACTGTCGCTATAAGCCGCTTTCTAGTTTTAAAATAAATAGTTTTTTGATAGGACCTCTCGAAACATTGACAAAACAGAATAAAGTCAATAATAAAGTTGCATTTTAATCTTGTTAACGATCGTTTCGAATTAAAAGTCAAACAACTCCGCTGCATACGAATATTTTTGCTGCGGCCAATATTTGTATTGCGAATCGAAAAATATGTCCGAACTAAACGCATCACCTACAGTGTCAATATTGCAATTTTTTGTCAGAAAATAATTTTATTTGATATTTTGTTGACTAATAAACGAAATTTCATTCGATTTTTATTATATATTTTTATTATTGACTGCAGAGTTTTTATAACAGATTTCATTTCTTTTTATTGATATGATTGGCTAAAATAAAAAACAAAACAAAATAAATATAAGTAAAAATAGGATTATAATGAAATTTTTTTTTCTAAATGAATAAGTTGCTATTAGACTATCTTTACATTAGGAATATTATTAATAATGAAAATCTTCAAGCGGGAGTTATACTCCTCTTATTGACCTCAGTGGTTTAATTTTTTGCGCGTACTGATTTGTCGTAAGATTTGAGAGTCCTTAGGTTGATCACAAAAAAAAGAGACATTAAATATTCTTGTAGTGTTTGATTGATATTTTTCATATTTTGTATTATTTATTATATTTGTGTTATATATTATAATTATATTGCGCGCTGAAATTAATTTTCTTTTTTAGTTTTAAAGATAATTGAATCTACTTTAAATTATCTTAATACAACTTCCATGTAGGATATACAGGATGCAAGATGTTATGCTATAAAAAATTTTACCTTTTTCTTAACTGAAAAATCTCTTCAAGTCGCTGTAACTTCTAAATCATTTATACTTATTTATAATAATATTCTCTTAGAATAATGCTTAAAACTTGCAGGTTTTTCTAACATCTTCCACTTTTTGTCCACTTTTCAATCATAGTGAGGTGATAATTATTTCAATTTAGCAAAAATAGTTGTTTAAACAAATTTATAATGTTTATAACTATATTCTCCTATATTAATGCTAGATAGTTGCAGTTTTGTTTTATTTATCAACTTTTTGTCAATTTTTCACTTATTAAGATAATAATTAACGCAAGTTAATAAACTTAATTGCTTAAACAATTTTTTATTGCTTATAAATATCTTCTTTTAGATATTTGCTAAAAGTTTGCAGTTTTTTCTGAAATCTTTAACTTTACTTTGGCTTCTTAATTATGGACAAATAATAAGTAAACATCAGAGAGATTTATTTTTTATACAATCTTGATATTTAAAATATTCTTCAAATTTTCTGTATAAATCATGTTCAATGCAAATCCCTTGAAATGATTACTGAAAGCCTTTTTGTTTAAATTAGTATAAATATTAATATTCATTATTTGTTCCTAACTAAGAAGTCAAAGAAAAGATGATAATTCCATAAAAACCCTTAACTTTCTATGATTACTCTAACATAAGAAAAGATAGTTACAAACAAGAATAAATTGTTTAAACAACTATTTTTCTCAACTTGCATTAATTCTTACTCCGCGCTAAGTGCAAAGTGGGCAGAAAGTACAAAATTGTAGAAAAAACTACAACTTTCTAACATTATTGTAAGGGAATATTGTTAAAAATAATAATAAATCGTTTAAGCAATTATTTATTAAATTGCATTATCACCTCGCTTTACGTGAAATATTAACAAAAAGTGGGAAATTTGAGGAAAATTTGTAGAAAAAATTTCAGCAAGAATCGCAAATTTTTACAATTATTTCAAGATTATATTTTTACAAACAATAATAAATGGTTTAAAGAATGCAAACACTATGAAGTTTAACACGTATTTGCTATCAGTTTTGCGAATTTTTGGCGCTAATGAAGATTCCTTTGTGGTTTTTAAAATGCGAAT
>JAUELO010000179.1:42461827-42474886 GCA_032357855.1 Amphibolips quercusostensackenii | reverse complement strand
AGCTTTTAATCAAATAGCTGAATATTTAAAAATGAAAATTAATTATCAACCAAGCAGTTGCATTTAAAACCAAATAGTTGAACTTTCAAGCAAAAGGGACGAATTTAAAAAAAAATAGTTGGATCTTTAAACAAAAATATTTTTATTTCGAACCTATAAAGATGAATTTTTAACCAATTTGTCGAATATTTAAACAAAACCAATTAAACTTTAAGCAAAAACACTTGAATAATTTTCAAGCTTAGAAGATGATTTTTTTAGAGAACAGTTAAATTTTCTATCTAAAAGGACGAATTTTTCATCGAAAAGGACGAAGTTTTAACAAGCCTGTTACACTTTTCACCAAAAAGATGAATTTTTAACAAAATAATTAAATTTTTAACAAAAAAATTGAGATTTCAACTAAAATTAAGGAATCTTCAACAACAAAAAATGCATTTTTAACAAAGAAGTTCAACTTTCAACTAACTAGTTGAATTTTCAATCAAAACAGATTAATTCTCAACGAAAAATATAACAGATAATATTTCAATCAAACAAGTTTTTAATTTAAAATAAAAAACAGTCGAATTCATCCAAGAAAGATGAATTTTTAACAAAAAATGTGATAGTTAATATTTTATTTGAACAAGATTTTAATTTTAAATCAAAAACAGTTAAATAAATTGTTAAAATTTCTAGCCAGAAGGGCAAATTCTATACAAAATAGTTAAATTTTTAACTTAAAAATATGAATTTGTAACCAAAAAGTTGATTTTTAATAAATAGTTCAATTTTTTATAAAACAGTTGAGCATTTGAGCTAAAAAGACAAGTTTTTTACAAAATGTTTAATTATTAACCCAAAAAATATGAATTTTCAACAAAAAAGTTAGTGTTCAGCCATATAGTTCGATTTTAAACTAAAAACGATAAATTTTTCACGTAAAATATTTCAGTTAAATTTTCAGTTAGGAAAATTAATTTCCAACTAAAAAAAAATGAATTTTTAACAAAGTTATTAAATTTTCAATTAATAGTAGAATTTGTAACCAACAGGGATGAATAATCAACAAAAAATGTAAAGATGACATTTCAAACAAACAATAGTTTTATTTTAAACAAAAAACAGTGTGATGCAATCAAAACAGACGAATTATAAATTGAAATGTTGAATCCTCAACCAAAACAGATGAATTTTTAACCAAAAAGTTGCACTTTTAAGCAGAAAACATTATACTTTTACCGAAAGAAATATATTTTAAACTAAGATTTTTAATTTTAGAGAGAGAAAAAAGGACAAACGAATTGTTGAATTGTCAAACAAGTTGAATTTTTGACCAGAAAACAATGAAATTCTTAAACTAAAGAGAAGAATTTTGTTCACAAAACATTTGAATTTTCAGCCCAGAAATAAAAATTTTCACTAAAATAGTTAAATCTTTATCTGAATAGTAGGATTTGTAACCAAAACAGATTTCACAGAAATGTTAAGCAAAAAATATTTTTATTTTTTCCAAAAACGGTGGAATTCGACCAATAAGACGAATTTTTAATCTATTATTAAACCGTCAACCAAAACAGATTCATTTTAAACCAGATAATTGAATTTGAAACTGAAGAATATAAATTTTTAACCATAAATAAAAAATAGTTCAACTTTCAACCAGAAAGATAAATATTTAAAATATCAAATTTAATAAATTATTGCAGTTTTCTGCAAAAAGTTGACTTTTGTCTAAGAAAATATGAATTTTTCAACGAAATACATCAATTTTTAAACAAATAATTATATTTCTAACCAAATAGTTTAATCCATTACCAAAAAATATTAATGTTCAACTAAGCAGTTGCACTTTTCACCAAAAAAGATCAAATTTCTACCAAAAGAGATGAATTTTCGAAAAACCAGTTTTTAATTAGAGAGTGAAAAAAATTCAACTAATTTGTTATATTTTTAAGAAAAAAATCGAATTGTTAATTAAATAGTTGAATTTTCTACCAAAATAATAGAATTTTTAATTACAAAAGACGAATTTTCTACAAAACAGTTGAATTTTCAACCCAAAAATATTTTAATGATTATCCTAATATATATAGTCGAATTTTGAAACAAAAGGGATTAATTGTGAACCAAAAATATGATATTAGATTAATCAACTATAAAGAATTACCTTTTGACAAACAATAGTTGGAATTTCTGAGTTCCATTAATTCATTTTGCACTAAGGCAAAAGACTAGACGTTTCTTGAAAACCGGGGAAAAAGAGAAATTCTTAAAAATAAGGAAATGAGGGGAAAAGAGGAATGTTTGTGAAGTATGTTTTTAAATGCTCTAAATTTTTAAATGTTGTCTTCAATGTAAAATAAAATTCCTAATTTTCATTTTTTCGAGAATTTCAAAAAATTGTTATTCACATTTATATTTTCCACGTGCGATGTCACATTCTGCATTGATCCCTAGGTCACCAATCGACACAAAACCTGCCCCTCCCCCACCCTTCTAACAGTGTAACATAATTTTTGAACGACCCCCAGTGATATAATTGGAATTCACAAGCTACAATATGAAAACAGAGACGACAAATATAGAAAAATAGAGGCAGCTGTGAAAGACACGAAAATTCCCCGTCTTTCGCTATCTTACGTTCCACTTTGATAAGACTCCAAGACACTAAAGTTTTCAATCGTGAAATCTCATCCGACGTCCTCTCCAATAATCGATTAGAACTTCTCATTCGATGTTATTCGATGTTATTCGAGGTCTCAAACGGAAATAAAACAACGAATTTAATGACTTTTCAAAACAAGCCTTTATTTCGTCTTTTATGGCCGTCTAAACTTTTCTCAACAAATCGAACTACAAATTTAGTCAATGATGCGTGATATTTCAGGATTTCTGGTTGCCAAAAATAATTCAAATTATTTTTGAAGTGCATATTTCAATTTCCAGACATAAAATACAAATAATTAATTTACACTTTAAACATTTTAAAAATATTGTCAATTGCTTGTTTCAGAAGAAAATAGTTCGGGTTAAACTGTTGTATGTAACTAGTTATTTAGATTTTGGTATGACTCTAGTTATGGTTCAGGTTTGTTAAGAATAAAATAATTAAAGAAAATTTCAGATTAAAAATGTAATTACGGAAATTCAAATGAATTCGAAAGCAAAATTTCCAGAACACGAATGCAATCTCAGTGGGAAATGGGTGGATTATACGCGCCTAAATTTGCATCCGTAGGCTGTGACCGTTCATCTAACCGGTGAGGATTCGCAGACCCGTGTAATGGCTCACGTAGGCGAACCCTTGCGCGCGGTTGAAATTTAAACCAACCACCCCCTGGTTCCACTGCAACAATTCTGGTTTCCCAACTTCAAGGGTCAAGCAAGGGACGAAAAATAAGCTTTAGACAAAGGAAAACAAGACTCAGACAGAGAATAAAAAATCACGGAGATCGTCCCGTTCCGTGTATCCTGAAAAAATTCTACATTGTTTCACTCCCACTTTAGGAATGCCCCCCTGATGTTGAAATTCAAGGCACTCTGTATGAAAATAAAATAAAAATCGCGGAAAAGAAGATAAATCTCAACTGGTGTCTCTAAAACATTATACTGCGTAAACAACACTATTTAAAGTGATTCAATGGTACTTTGGAAAAGCTTTGAATTCCTAGGACTTCACCACCTTTTATGAGGAAATATAATTCTTACATTTATTTTCGGTTAAGCTGATAAAATAATCATGGATTTTATTGAGTTGGGTAATAACTAACTGTCCTCATTGGTAAACACTGAATATGCGTACATCATTAGTAAATATTGGACCTAACAATATTTGCACAGGCATGAAAATCGGATCTAATAAAAACAAATATTTTAATCTCCTTGAATTCCTTAATAAATTATTTTTTATCATCTCGAAAATCCCACACTTTTATCAATATTGGTTAAGCATTTCAATAAGCGGATACCTGCTCCACCCAACTTTTTCATGCTTTCCAATCCATGTGGAACGCATCTAATGCCAACAAAAGCAACCATATAGATAGTCAGGAAAATAATAACTCTTCTTGCCATTCAGAAATATAGGTCTCACTTGAACTACACTTTTTATTATATATGGGAAACTGATTTTCTTATAAATCACCTACTTCAAGGACACTTTCAACACAATTTCGATGAATTGCATTTAATGTTACTGAAGATTTCAATTATTGCGAAAATTTTTTTAAAAGATTATCCATTATTTTAACCTCAAAAATCTCTAATTTTCAGTATAGTCTTGTATTCATTTATAGTATTAACATACAATAGAGCAAGAGAAAGATCTTGCAAAACAGAGGACTTATTTGAAATCTTAAAAAACATATATCTATTCCAGCCAGCATTCCTCAACCGCTGTTCTTTTCACATTCACAAAAATCTTTAGATACAACCCTTGAATAGAAATATTCTTTTGTTTCTGTAATTTTTGCATTCATTGATATATCGCTGTAGAAAGTATAAGGTAGCTCATTGTCGAAGTAAGCGGCAAAACCCTCTTTTGTTTCTCTTTAGCAATATGAATATACAATGCATACTATACATTTCTACTCTACAGGTGAAAATACTTCTATAAAAGTTCATTTTCGCTGATTGGAAAACACCACGAACAGATTCACAAACAGAGTATACCCCACCCTATCCTTAAGAATCACCTCAATCAAAATTGGCCTTAGTATTTTCGAAAGCTGATACCTATTCTAGTTAAATTTTTTTAAGAACGACTTTAGATGCACCCACTGTCACAATAAAAAAGCACACTAATCTCACAGCTTAACATCGAAGAAGAATAGATATTAGAAATCTAGGACGTCTAGGATTTTAATCCATGGGACATTCATCTAGATAGCATCAAGCTAAATGTCTCATTCCTAAAAATTATTTTGCTTCTCTATCAACATTAATTTAAGCTTATCAGATAACACTTACCACATTACCAATCACAACCCTATCTAATGGAACCAATCCTCCCTATCCTATCAAACATTCACCAATAGATCATCCACATCCTCAATACACCCTAACTTTTATCAAAATTAGTTCAAGGATTTCCGAAAGATAATACACATATCACCCAACTTTCTTCCAAAGCTACTATTTATTCCCTAATCCTATGCCATATCCGCCCAACTCCTTTTCCTTATGATCAGAACATTCTCGGGGCGGATTCAAGAACAGGGGTTGAAATCCCAGATATTTCAAACTCAACTCTTTGAAGAGAGACTCTTTTTTTCTCCTCGCTTGGTGGATCAGTCTATACTCTATATGAATACGTTGCAAGCACGTGATTATATCGCGCGTTATCGACCGTGTCGGACCGGCTTTCCTTTGCTAGGAGAGACAGCCAGAAGGGCAGCACGCGACCATGCGGACCATCAGGGTCCAGGACACCTAGAGCGGGTTTAGAACTTTGATTTTCCCTATTTTTTTCTAGACTAATTTTGACAATTCTTTTTTTATCGTAGGTACCGTTTCACTATCTTTGGTCCAAGCACAGGGGTTTAACTCGCGACTCGAGAGCTCACAACAGCTCCTCGACTTTCGTCTGCCGCACGGCTACTGAATCTTTGGGGTAGACAGGGAGGCTGCGCGCAGGACTGTACCCGGCACCTCCTCGCTCCCCAGGTCCCCGGTCACCCTCTCTTCACCGACAATCTCCATGCAACCTACACATATCTCCTCTCTTTTACTCTTTTACTCCTTGACTCTCTTTTACTCTCGTTTCTCACTTTTCCTAGATTTTCCCCTCTTTCTCCAACATACCGTCAGTTTTCTCTTTCCCTCTCGCATTTCATGGGGTGCACACATTTTACTTTAGTTATTTATTTTATTTGCACACTTTGCCTTCTCCACAGTCAACGTTTTATATACACCACCCTTTTCATTCGAGAGGGCTAATATTGCAGCGACTCATGTTTTTTTTATAATAAAGATGAGATGATATGTCAAAACATAAAAGATTTTTATTTCCAATTAAGAAATATTGAATTTCAACAAAAAAGACAAATTTTTAACATTAATTGAATTTTCAATGAGGATATTTCACTCAATAGAGAGAGAGAGAAAATTGCAAAGAAGCTGCTGAATTTTCAACCGAAAAGAATAATTTTCTACTAAAAAGAACGAATTTTCAACAAAATATATAAATTTTCGGCTGAAAACAATCAATTTTTAACTGAAAAAAGAAGTTATTTTTTCAGTGAAAAAAATCAATTATAAAAAAAATCTAAATTTTAACAAAATATACTTAAATAAAGTTACATAAAGTTACTTTTACAAATAAAGAATCATTGTTATTAATTTTACAGTTAAATTCAATAAAAATAAGTAAGCAGGCTTTCATTTTTTTGCCAAAGCATTATTTTCGTTAAAAATTAACATTTTTTCGTAAAAATTCATCGCTTACGGTGGAAATTTAATTTAAAAAAAATTAAAATTGCAACTGTTTGGTATAAAATTAAAATCTTTTTTGGTTGCGTATTTAACCACTTTGTTCAAAATTCGCTTTTCTATGAACTGAACTGTTTTTGACTTATAATTAAAATCTTTTCTAGTTTTAATATAAAATTATATATTTTTTGTTGATAATTAATCTTTAATTGTTAAAAACTCAATTTATAGGTTAAAAGTTGAAATATCCTGTAAAAAATTCTCTGGTTTTGCAAAAGATTCACTGGTTAGGTTTAAAATTCAACATTTTAATCAAAAATTAACTTTTTTTTTGTGAAGTTTCATGTTTTTTGCTTAAAAATTCAACTATTTGGTTTAAGATGAATTTGTTGTCGAAATTTTAAATGAGGATTTTTTTTAAGTCTTAGGAAAGCTATATTTATATAGCGTTGACAAATAAATAAATGAACCTTTAAAAAAATAGTTAAACGAAATTTTTATTTTGTATTAAAAATTATTATTCTTTAAACTAGAAAACTACACGCGCGCTAGGATGATAACGCAATATTTATTTAAAAAAAAATACCGCACAATGTTGAAAAAATATTTAATGTTATTATTTATTTAGTAAAATGAGGCGATTGAATTTTGAGGTCAGAGCTTGAGTCCAACGGCCTTTAAATGTTTTTAAACAATTGATAGTTTATTTATTAAAAAACAGAAATTTCATCAAGTCCACAATATGCCATTCCTGGAGAATTATAAAAGGAACAAAATATTCATGCATTGTTTAAAATCGGATAAAAATTACGACTTTTCACTGCGATGAAAGAAAAATAAAAAATCTATACATAAAACTATTTATGAATAAAAAATAGGGGCAGAAAATATTTTTCGGGTTACTATAATTAGATTTCTCTTTTATAATTCAAGGCTACTGTCAGCAGTATTTCTTTATTTGATTGTTTAACAACTTCTAATTTTGAGGTTATGTTTAAGGTTATGATTAAGGAGGTTTACGAACATATTAAAGTATTTTGAATAAATATTCGTCAAAAATAGTAGACGAAAATGTTAATTTATCATATTTATGGTCACAATTTATATTAAATATACAAAATATTGTAATTTTGGAGCAGATTTAAAAGGTGATGAAATATGTGTTTATAGGTTATTTAATATTTTTTTTTATGAAACAAGGGAATAATTGTAAGTTTATAATAAATTATACTTACTTTTGTAAAGAAAAACTAAGTTGAGCTTTCTGAAAGTCAGCAGCGAGTCTTTTTACTTCATCCCAATCAACAGAAGTCATTTTTCTTGTTATGGTAAGACGTAAATATTGATAAAATCTTCCTTAAACACTTCACGAGACACTTAATACTTTAAAATACATTTAAATCCTTTTTGAAGTAATTTTTACTTTTATAAACAGCAAAATTCCACTGAAAATTTATCAATTCGGCGTTATGTCATTTCATATTGACATATTGTGTCGCTTTTATATCCACGTCACAAGCGCAAAGTCACAACACGTGTTTCGCAGACCCGGTCGGTATAAGGTAACTCGGTCGGTATGTCATCAAAAATTTCTTTCTTATCGACTAACGAAAAAATTCAAAAATATTTCTTAAACTTTTTTTATTATTTCATAATTTTACATATTTACATGCTTAAGCATCTAAAGTTTGGCTAACAAGGGATTTTTTGAGTCTCATAAATTCTCTAATATCCTATGGATGACTATTTATTTTCCAAAACATTATTTGCCAACAGCAACCCGTTTTCGAATAAATCGACTTTTAAAAAATATATTTTTATGAATTGATACGTTTATTTATTAACTTCTCATGTAAAATTATGTAAATTTACCATATTTTAAAAGTTGTTTTTATTTATTTATTATCATGCTTATTTATCTATTATTTTTATTATTTTATATTATTTTTTATGTTTATTATTTATTCATTCACTTTTCTTTAATTTTCAACTATTGAAAATTGAAATATGAAGAAAATTAAATCAACTGTTGAGAATTTGATTTTCAATTGTGTTCAAGTTTTGACTGTTGAAAATTTATAAAAGTTGAAAATTTTATTTTATTTATTTTCGAATAGTTAAAATCAGTTGCATTCTCAAATTTCTTAAATTTTATCAGTTAAAAATTAAAATATAAACAAAATTTAATACTCAACTGTTAAAAATTCAAGAAAACTAAAAATTAAATTTTATTTATATTTCAATAGTTGAAATCAATTTAATTTTTAATTTTCTTCAATTAACTTATTTTTTTTTTATTTTTAAAAGTTGTAAAAGGATCTGTTGAAATTACAACTGCTGAAAATTTTAAAAAATTGGAAATTCAACTGTTGAACATTTAACTGTTGAAAATTCAATTTTCCATTTTCTTCTTTTTCCCCCATTTTCAGCAGTTTTATTTTCTTCATTTTTTATAAATTTCCAACAATTGAAAATTTAAAATTGAGTTTGAATCTGTTTCATTTTAAATTTCTTGAATATTCAGCTGTTGAATTTTCAATTTTCTTAGATTTTCAACAGTTAAAAATTAAAATATGAACAAAATTAAATACTTAACTGTTGAAGATTCAAGAAAATTAAAAATTAAATTTGTAACAGCTTAAAATTAAACTTTTAAAGATTCAACTACTGAAAATTAAAGAAAATTCAAAATTCTACTTTTGGAATTGTGACAGTTGAAAATTCAATTACCTTCAATTATCTATAGTTCAATTCTTAGCAGCTAAATTTTAAATTTTATCCCATTTTCAGCAGTAGAATTTTTTTGAATTTTCCTGAATTTTCAACTTCTAAAAATTGAACCGCAAACCGTTGAATTTCCAATTATCTTATTTTTAACCGTTGAAAATTGAAATATGAATAAAATCAAAAATAAAATAAAATTGAAAATGAAATAAAATTGAAAATGAATTAAAATTGAAATTGAAATAAAATTGAAAATGAAATAAAATTAAAAATGAAATAAAATTGAAAATGAAATAAAATTAAAAATGATATAAAAGTGAAAATTAAACAAAAATGAAATGAAAATAAAATTGAAAATTTATAAAATTGAAAATTAAATAAAATTGAAAATGAAATAAAAATGAAAATTGAATAAAATTGAAAGTTAAATATAACTGAAAATTCATTCAATTTCCAGCAGTTGAATTTTGAACAGAATTTCTGCCAGGTGAATTTTCATGTTTTGTTAGTTAAAAAAATAAAATTGTAAATGAAATAAAATTGAAAATGAAATAAAGTTGAAAATGAAATAAAATTATAAATGAAATAAAATTGAAAATGAAATAAAATTGAAAATGAAATAAAATGGAAAATAATATAAAAATGAAAATTAAACAAGATTGAAAATTAAATAAAAATTAAAATTAAATAAAATTGAAAATAAAACAAAAACGGAAATTAAATAAAATAAAAAATTTATTCGATTTCCAGCAGTTGAACTTTTAACAGAATTTCTGACAAGTGAATTTTCATGTTTTGTTAATCAGAGAAAATTGAAAATAAAATAAAATTGAAAATAAAATAAAATTGAAAATGAAATGAAATTGATAAAATAAAATTAAAAATGTAATAAAATTAAAAATGAAACAAAATTAAAAATTAAATAAAATTAAAAATCAAATAAAATTGAAAATGAAATAAAATTAAAAATGAAATAAAATTGAAAATAAAATAAAATGGAAAATTAAATGAAATTTAAAATTAAATAATAAAGAAAAGAAAATAAAATTTAAAATTTATTCAATTTCTAGCAGTTGAATTTTTAACAGAATTTCTGACAGGTGAATTTTAAAGTTTTGTTAGTTGAAGAAAATTAAAAATGAAATAAAATTGAAAATTAAATAAAATTGATAATTAAATAAAAATGAAAATGACATTAAACGTAAAAATTAAATGAAATTGAAAATTAAATAGAAACGAAAATTAAATAGAACTGAAAATTTATTCAATTTCCAGCGGTTGAATTTTTAACAGAATTTCTGACAAGTAAATTTTCATGTTTTGTTAATTGAAGAAAATTGAAAATGAAATAAAATTGGAAATGTGATAAAATTAAAAAGGAAATAAAATTAAAAATGAAATAAAATAAAAAATGAAATAAAATTAAAAATGAAATAAAATTAAAAATGAAATAAAATTGAAAATAAAATAAAATGGAAAATTAAATAAAATTTAAAATTTATTCAATTTTGAGCAGTTGAATTTTTAACAGAATTTCTGACAAGTGAATTTTCATGTTTTGTTAGTTGAAGAAAATTAAAAATGAAATAAAATTAAAAATTAAATAAAATTGAAAATTAAATAAAATTGAAAATGAAATGAAATTAAAAAAAAAACGAAAATTAAATAGAACTGAAAATTTATTCGATTTCCAGCGGTTGAATTTTTAACAGAATTTCTGACAGGTAAATTTTCATGTTTTGTTAATTGAAGAAAATTGAAAATAAAATAAAATTAAAAATGAAATAAAATTGAAAATGAAATAAAATTGAAAATGAAATAAAATTGAAAATGAAATAAAATTGAAAATGAAATAAAATGAAAAATAATATGAAAATGAAACTGAAACAAGATTGAAAATTAAATAAAATTCAAAATTAAATAAAATCAAAAATTAAATAAAAACGAAAATTAAATAGAATTAAAAATTTATTCAAGTTCCAGCAGTTAAATTTTTAACAGAATTTTAGACAGGTGAATTTTAATGTTTTGTTAATTGAAGAAAGTTGAAGAGGAAATAAAATTGAAAATAAAATAGAATTAAAAATAAAATAAAATTTAAAATAAAATAAAATGAAAAATTAAATTGAAAATGAAAATTAAATAAAAATGAAAATTAAATAAAATTTGAAATGAAATAAAAACGAAAATTTAATAAAATTGAAAATTTATTCATTTTCCATCAGCTGAATTTTTAACAGAATTTCTAAAAGGTGAATTCTTATGTTTTGTTAATTGAAGAAAATTAAAAATGATATGAAATTGAAAATGAAATAAAATTGAAAATTATATAAAATTTAAAAAATTAAATAAAAATTAAAATTAAATAAAATTACAAATTTAAATAAAATTGAAAAATAAACAAAAACGAAAATGGAATCAAATTTAAAATTTACTCAATTTCCAGCGGTTGATTTTTTTGCCGAATGTCTGACAGGTGAATTTTAATGTTCCTTTTATTGAAGAAAATTGAAAATGAAATAAAATAAAGAATTGAAATAAAATTAAAAATGTAATAAAATTGAAAATAAAAAAAAATTGAAAATAAAATAAAATTAAAAATGAAATAAAGTTGAAAATGAAATAAAATTGAAAATTAAATAAAAATGAAAATTAAACAAGATTAAAAATTAAATAAAATTCAAAATTAAATAAAAAAGAAAATTAAATAAAATTGAAATTTTATTTAATTTCCAGCAGTTGAATTCTTATTCAATTTCCAGCAGTTGAATTTTTAACAGAATTTCTGACAAGCAAATTTGCATGTTTTGTTAATTGAAGAAAATTAAAAATGAAATAGAATTGAAAATAAAGTAAAATTTAAAATGAAATAAAATTGAAGATGAAATAGAATTGAAAATGTAATAAAATTAAAAATGAAATAAAATTGAAAATGAAATAAAATTAAAAATTAAATAAAAATGAAAATTAAACAAGATTGAAAATTAAATGAAATTCAAAATTAAATAAAATAAAAAATGAAATAGAAACGAAAATTAAATAAAATTTAAATTTTATTCAATTTCCAGCAGTTGAATTTTTATCAAATTTCTGACAGGCGAATTTGCATCTTTTAATTATTGAAGAAAATTAAAAATTAAATATAATTGAAAATAAATTGAAATTTAAAATAAAATAAAATGGAAGATGAAATGAAAATAAAAATGAAATAAAATTGAAAATAAAATAAAATTGAAAATAAAATAAAATTGAAAAAAGATAAAATTAAAAATTAGATAAAATTGGGAATTAAATAAAATTGAAAATAAAATAGAATTAAAGATTATATGAAAATTAAAATAAAATTAAAAAGAAAACTAAATAAAATTGAAAATTGAATGAAAATGAAAATTAAATAAAGTTAATAATAAAATAAGATTGTAAGTTTAATAAAGTTGAAAATTGCAAATTCAACTGTTAAAAATCCAATTTTCAGTTTTGTTTGATCAAAAATTTTCCTCAGTTTTCATCAATGGAATTTTGTTTAATTTTTTTGACTGTCGAGAATTGAACAAAATTGAAAATTGAATAAAATTCAACAGCTGAAAATTTGTAGAAAATTAAAAAAACTGCTTGAAATGACACAAAGTTTTTCTTTCACAATTTATATAATTGTTATGAATAATTTGTAAAGTATGGAAAAAAATTTCAATTAGTTATATTGCAGAGCCGTACCAAATAAGGATCTTTTTTTTAATTTGGGGATAACATGTATGTTATGACAATTCGCAGAAGCATTTCAACTCAGCAAAAATATCACAAGGTAGCAAGATCATGAAAGCTTTGCAGAAATATTACAAGGTTGCAGAAATACAACACTTTTTTATAAACTTTGTAGAATTATTGCAACTATGAAGAAATAATGCAACATTGCAACTTTGT
>JAUELO010000179.1:42419623-42461727 GCA_032357855.1 Amphibolips quercusostensackenii | reverse complement strand
AAGTACGCAATCTTCTCTCTCTTGGGTGAATCTACAATCTCTCAATTTTGTGTAAAAAATAATTTACATTGCACTGGCAGTTTTTATTGGAAGAACTAGTCTTCCTCAATTTTCGCTCATTTAATTATCAAATTAACTCTGAAGTGGTGAGGGCTATTTTCAAGGTTCTAACGGTATTGGAATCAACATATATTGTTGGTACCAACTTTCTGACTAGGAAAGAGTTAATGCAAATCAAACGAATTTGTCTATAGTTATTGATATCATTGAGGTAAGTTTAAGATGCAACAACACTATAACTGAAGTAATTAATATTTTTAGTTAATCTGTCAGTTTTAGTAACATCAAAATTGCAATAAGATTAAAATCATGAACATTTGCAAACATATAATAATTCCCCAGTTTAGAGGAAAACGATATTGTTACATTGCCTTCTTTAAAGAAAATAATTATTATACTTTAATTTTCTGTAAATCATCAAATGACGTAAAAGTTTCTCCTTAAATAAAACAAAAAATTTTTTCTTTGACAGCTATAACTATTTTTAAAACAATTTCATAATCATATAGTTTTATGCAATGCACAAGATAAGATGTCGCACGCCTTTTTTGACGCCTGTTTTTGCTGATTCTAACGTGATGCACTAGAACTATTATTTTTATTGTTACCCTATGAATTATAATTCGTTAAATGATAACCATAAAAAATAATAAGATGTTTCTTCAAATTTCTTTCAAACGGTCTTAATCTGTAATTTTTCCGCTTTGAAAATTTTCAGGTATCTTCAAAGTATCGTATTTTTTGGATATAGCGTTGGTCTAAAAGTATTATAAAATCATTTGTTAAACTTTTTCAGTCAGTTGGGGGGTAAGAAGGGTACGCTATAATCACAACTTCTAAAACAATCTTCTTAAAAAAATGTTTAAACCATTCAATTTTTGTAACTTTTATGTTTGCGATTTTTTTAAATTGTATTCTTGTAGAACTTAAGACGTCTTTTGTGAATAAAGATTATGCAAAGAAAATCGAAATTCTAAAAAGTGCGGGATATGCATTCTTTAACAATATATTTCTTTTCAAACTTTAGAAAGCTAGAGTAGAATTTTATATGTATTGCATTTTGTTATTTGCAGAAAAGCTTCTTTTATCTTGTATGTATAATTATTTATGATAAGAAATAACAGGATACTAATGCCGACAAACATAATTTCTCTAGAATTTGTTAAAAATAGTTACATGTAATACTGAACTCCACCTTATTCGTCAGAATTAATTAAAATTTTTAGCAAAAATGTTACATTCTCCAAATAAGAAGCAAAGGTGGATAGACTTCTTCAAACATTACGTAGTGATAAAGGAATATTCGTTTCGAAATTACGCAATCTTTTTTCTGCCCAGCTCGTGCTGTACGTGAATGAAGACAGTTATTTAACCTAATTTGTATAAGATTGAAATAACTTTTTAAATAATATGCAATGTTTAAATCTTTTCTGCTCAGACAAAGACTTTCCTGAAATAAGACAATTATCACTGGATAAGATGACAACATACTGCTATAGTTTTAGCTGAATTTTGCATTTTATTGTCTAGTAATCGATTTGTTTCGACTCCACCCGGTTGTTTTCTTAAATTTCAAAATATTCCAGTGAGGCTTATTTTTATATTTGCCAGTGAAAAAAGCCTATGATAATACCTATTGAAATATCAAAAGAAAGGATTAATTATCACAGTAATTCTAAGCATTAATCGATCAATATAAATAATAGTATTCTGTGAATTACAGAAGAGCCTTCAGGAGAACCTGTAAATCTGAATTAGTGAAAATTTTACTAATTGAGTTATTAATTGGGTGTTTAGAAAACATGTCATAATAGAGTTTTAGCATTTTACTAGTCAAATAGTAAAAAAATTTCAAGTTTACATTGACAAATTCCATAGAGATTTTGGATACTAATCAATGAGTAAGCTTATTGTCTTGTTAACGTGAATGAAGCCAAGTAAAATATATCATGTATGGCAATAATTCTAATTCTTCCATTTGAAGGGTGATCCGTTTCGGTTGAAAACTAAGTTTTTTGGTGTAAATATTCTGGGGTTGAAAATTTTACTGGTGTATAGAAAATTGATCTTATTCGCTCCAAGTTTTAGGACTCACTGAGTAAAAACAAGATTTATACAAAGAGGTCTGTCTGTATGTATGTCTGTATGTCTGTATGTCTATGTTGGTATGTCTGTATCCTGTAGGCACGATAACTTTCGAAAGACTGATCAGATTAGATTGAACTTTGCACACTGTTTTAAGGTATGAAAAAAGAGAAGAAGATCGTTATTCAGACATTTTGAATCAACGGTTCTGGTTTTATCCAGGAAAATTGCTTTCTAAACAGTAAAAATCATATTTTCCAGGAAAAGTAAACAAAATATGAAAAAAATGTAGGATTAGGAACAGTCTTTAATTTTTAACCCCTTTAAATAAAACGTTTTTAAATTAGATGAAGCTTAAAATTAGTTATGAGATCAAGATTTAAGTAAACGTGATGTCACCTGTCTTAAATTTTTTTTTTTTTTGATTAAAATTAATTTCAAATCCTTTCGATACTATAAAATGCTAAAAAAATTAATTTTGTTATTGAATCTTATTTTTAAAACATTACTTAACGATACATTGAAATTTATAACCACATTCGAAGATCAATGTGGCTATCCCCTATGGATCGATAAAAATATTATTGAATGGTTTTGAAAAAAATTATTATTTTCAGGATTCTTACAGAAAAAGAAAAATTTTGGAAGAATTTTTTTCAGAAGTTAGAGAATTCCAATAGGTGGAATTTTTTCTAATACATAAATTTAAAATTGTTAGAAAATGTAAAATCCAAAATATTTTATTTATTTTTTTAAAAGTTTGTTTCTAAGTCTACACGTTACGAAAACCTAAAATTATTTATATTTGCGCTGAATCATGAAAACATCTCGTCACCGCTACACTAAAACTGATAACGGCATTCTAACTACTGTTGTCATTCTACAAATATTTAGTTTATTTTCTAGCCTCGTTATTTTTACGAGATTTCTTTCAGTTAAAAATATTGATTTGAGAAAATTGTAAACGTTTTCTAAAAATCGTAATTGTACGGCTTTTAAATATCTTGCCTAACACAGTTGCAGCTTCTCGAAATAATAAAAAACTTTTTAAGATTTTTCGGAAAATTTATAATGATTTTCGGTTTTACAACGATTATTTTGAAAGAGTATTTCAAAGCATTCCAACAGATTTACAAAAGATTTACAAAATAATCAACAAAGAATCTAAAAATTTTTAAGGCAATTTTATAAATTTTGCAGAATTTTGTTTAAATTTAGAAAAAATTTAAATCATTTTAAAAGATATTAAAAAGTTTTTATTTAACTTCAAAGATATTAAAAAATTTGTAACAGCTTAAAACAAAACATAGATTTTTAAGATTCTGAAATAAAATTTGTAATTTCTTTAAGGAGATTTTAAAAGGTTTCAAAATAGTAAAGAAATGTTCTTAAGATTCTTGTTAATATATGGAGTGATTTTTTATTTGTGAAAATTGATTTGAAGAGAATATTTTTTTTACGATTATAAAATATATCAAAAGATTTCAAAAATTGTCAGAAACAAATCTCAAAGATTCGAAAACAATTTTAGAAATAATTCGAGTCAGTCTAAAAGATACTAAAGAATTTTTTCAAATTTTGGAAAGATCAAAAATATTGGTTAAAATTTAATCTGTTCTTTATTAAAATTTATTTAAACAAGATAAAAATTTTTGATGAATTTCAAATAATTTTAAGGGATTGAATAACATTTGCGAGATTTTATGCTTCTTCAAAAATTTTTACTTGATTAAGATAGATTGAAAAATTGAAAAATTTGTTGATGTTTCTTAAAGCATTTGAAATAGTTTTTAAGATTTCATGTAGTTATAGAGAAATCTATAGTATCTTAGGAACTTTCAGAAAATTTTAAGACATGTTTAGAAATTTTAAAAGGTTTAAAAGGCTTTAAAAAATTTTAAAAGTAATTAGATCATCGTGGAATACTACTGTTTTTAACTATTTTGTTGAAAATTATTTTTTTTTTGCTCTGAAACTAACTGCTTCAACTGTAAATTTAACTATTCTATTTCTGGTTAACAACTAATCGATTTGAGATAAAAATTCAAGAATCTGGAGGAAAATTCATGTAGTTTTTTAAAAATACGTTTTTTCTATAGAAAATTTATTTTCTTGATTGAAAATTTATCTTTGTTAATCAATCTTTTTTAGCTGAAAATATAACTTATAGCTTCTGGTATGATGCTGCATAATTCTAAAATCTTTAAAAAGTGAGTTTTTCATGCTTTGGAGATACAGTCTTTAAAATTGAAAGCGTCTTAATACACCTTGTACAATTTGAAATAAACCAAATTTTTAGCTGATTTTTGTTTAGAGATTTTCTAACCGAAAAAATTGGGCTATTTGTACCGGAAATTCGGCACAAATACTCTCTTTCCAAGGTCCCACTATTCGCAACGAAAAAATGCGGCTTTTCTAAGGCTACTGCTTTGAAATTGTTGCAGCTTCCAATATATATATATTTAAAAATTTTAATTTTTAATTTTTAATTTGTATGATTCAAAATCAGAAGAGTTTTTCGTCAGGTGGGCTGTATTGTTTTTGATCGAATCACGTGGTTTTTTTGAAAGGTCAAATGTATAGAAGGAATTACATATTTAATGAGGTGATATTGATAAAATGTGAGGATAATTTTTATTCATTATTTTCCAATGAAAAAAAAATTGTAAACACGTTATTCTGAAGAAAAAGACGTAGCATATGTACAAGTTTCACAATATTACCTTTTATAAATCAATAAAACTGAAGATATTACAAGCAATGGAATGTTTATCAAGATTCTTCTCTTGGTTATATTTTTCATTTTATAATCAATTTTTAATCATTATATACTACCGTGAATAAATTATCAGATTTTTACCAAGTTATTTACTGTTTTTCACTCTAGAATTATTAAACATTTTTACTCATCAAATGAGTAATTTTTTAAATAATATTTAGTGGCTGCCTTTTCTCTAATTAAAATTAGTAAAATTTTACTAGCAATTATTAAAATCCTACTGATTTTTATTTTAGTAAATACTAATACAAAATTAACAATATCAAAAAACCATTTTTTTTCAATGTAGCATTTTATAATAATAAGACACTACACCTCAAAAACACGTACGCCTGAAAAAGTATATTTTTTAATATTACCCTAGTAAATTAAATTATTTTATAGAATTTTGTATCATTTCTACATTCTTCGATATAATAAGTTTCAAAAATAGAACTGTTGAGAAACTTGTTGAAAAAATTATTTATCAGTTCAAAGATATGCTTTGTTTATGCTTGTATAACTATAAATACTGAATAGTCATGCTGAAACAGCTTTTACGTTTCCTTCTGCTGGTATCTTTATAAATTTTAGATGTTTAATTCGACTGACACATATTAGAATAAACAGGTTTTTAAATCACTAACATTGTTTCTTTTTTTAAATAAATAACACCAAAGATTTTAAAAATATGTCCTGTTTTCTTCTGCTACTACGTATTTGTATTATAGAAACATCTAACTGTAGACATATTTTCATGCTTTATTATTTTATTCTCTATTTTAAATTTTAATTGATTTCATTAATTTCATTTTCAATTACCCTGAGTTGTAGAAAAACATCTCCAGTTTTTCTATAATTTATTAAAGCTAATGATTTAATATTAGAAGGCAGTTAAAGATAAACTCAATGACAAATTTATATTTTATTCTAAATGTTCCAATAATATGTGAGAAGTTTCTTGCAAAATATTAACATTTATAAAATTTTATTACTGATTCATAGAAATTTATAAACTCTGAAAAGTACCGTCTTATTTTTTCCTGGATAAAAAATTTAATTTTTGAAAACGTGATCTTGCTATCCTGAATTGTTTACTGGTTTTAGAATGTTCTTATGGTATTCGCGCGCTAAACAAAAAATTGACCCAGACGTGAAAGTATTTTTAATTGAGCTCAAATTAAGGTATAAATGGAAAAAAGATTACTATATTTTAAAAAAGGTTCTAGCGATTTTTTTTCTGATTCTGAAACAGTTGTTATACATACCAGAAATAAAAACAAGAAATAGAATGATAGCATTTTTCAATGAAAATATTACCTACGTGCAAGCATAACGGGTACATGAAAAGAAATCTTTGTCAAACAGATTATTATTTAATCGTAAAATTTTTATGTCATATGCTTGTGTGTGCATAAAGCATATATTAAAATTATTTCAGAATTCAGAAATCATCGTCACAACACAGTTGAAAAAAAATGAAAATATTTTTCCCTATGATTGCCGAAGATAATTGTTATTTGAACGCCACTGAACGTACTGCTGATGAAAATACAAAATAAAAAGTTGTAGAAGATCGAAGATTAAAAAAAAGATGGTACAGTTAGAAAATAATCATATTAAATATTGTTGAAATGTATTTTTTTCAGCATATGAATTTTAATTGGTTATATTAAGAAAATTTTTTTATTATCCTAAATCCTTCTAAAAATCCTTATGAAGTTTTTAAATTTTATTTTGAAATCTTCAAATATCTACATTTTGTTTTATATAGGGACTCGAAAATGCTAAAGATTTAAGCCTTCCTAATTCAAACCAAACAATTTTTCATTATGTAGTTTTGAAAATTAGATTCATAATTGCTTATTTTTAACTTAAAGTCAAATATTGCTAAATATTAAAAATTGTTCTTTTTAAAAATAAAAATGTCAAATTCAATTTAACTGATTTTTTTCACAAATTTGAATAACAATCAATATTTAAGCATTGATCAAAGAACAAAGGCTAACAAGAAATTAAAATTAAAGGAATTTCTTTTAATTTACAATTGTTTAGGTTCTTCAAAAGCGCATTGTAAAATCCCTATAATTGATCATTTACGCTTAGAAATAAAGATCTAAAATGGAAGATTTTGTTAATTATATATTTTCCACGCATCGTAAACTTAATGGTTTTATAATTGGAGAAGTTAACAATTGAACTTGACTTGTACAGAAATTTGAAATCGAACTAAGTTTAAATTGTTCTATATCATGTAATGTGAAAATTGTAATATTTCAAGTGATTGAATAAAGTTTTCTCCTAAAAAGTAATAAGATTCACGGTTATCAAGTACATTTACTGTCATTTTGCAGGTTTTTCACGGTATCAACATATCCTGGGTCATTTTGATATTTTTCCGATTTGTAAAATTGTGCTTCTACAAACTACAGCCTACTTTAACGTCTAATGCTTACGCCTTTTTCATCTTTTCTGAAGAAGGGCATTTTATAAATATTTTAGTTTTAAGAAATTAACTTTTGATTTTGTACTACGGAATTGATTTATCTTTCGAGTTAGTTTTCTCGATTAAACTGTTAGCAATTTCTTCGCAGTCGATATCCTTCAAGAAAACAAAATTATTAAATAAATTGTTTAGAAAATACTTGAAATTGGTATCATGGAAAAGTATCTCTTCCAAAACATCTATCTTTTTGATGTATTAAATTTCTATTTATGATTCTTGGATAAATTTAAAGAAGAAAAACGGAATAAGGTAAAAAAAGGGGACGAAATGTGATCCCTTAAAAGAGCACAAATGGGGGATAACATTTTGCCAAAGTCTTTTTAGGTTCGTCGAAATTCCGTGAGCGTAGACCCAATATTTTCGATGTGCCTTAAGACTTAGTTTGTCAAATAGCTACTTAATATTTCAGGGAGTAGTACTATAAACTCTTCAAGAATTTGCTTTCCTCAAATCCGTAAATTTAGCCACAGCATTATCCCGTAATCATTCATTTTTCAACAAAAATAATAATTGTGTGAGTTTCTAAAGAAAATTTTTTCTCTCTTAATCATTACAAAAAATCTATAAATAGCTTCATCAAATACAAAATCTGAGGTAAATTTTATTCCTAGAGGTATAATTACAGGTGAAATTTGGAGTTTCCGAAAATCAGATGTATTGTGGTTCAGTAAGTGAAGCCTTGAATGAGATAAGGTTGGATCAACAAAAATATGTTTTTCTCGAATCTTCTTTTAAACTGAAAAAATGTAAGTATCAATGTTGATAACCTTTTGAGATGACATACTTTGTTCTATTATGTATATACTACTGCCTACTACGCAGAATAGAGAATATTTAGGCAGAAATTTTTTGTCATTACGAACACAGTTTTGAATGACATTCAGATTATTAAAATATCCGTAAAACTAGTACTATGAAAATTATCGCCTGCTTATGAGTATTTTTTTATAATATTAGATGAATTTATTATTCCTTGGCTTATTTGTTGCAGTATTTAGCTATGATTCTTCTTTTTGTTATTAAAAATTACAATTTTTTTCGATACTAGATCAAGGGTTCAACTGCTTCTGATATCTGACATACAATATACATCTTCCATAAAATGACGCGAAATGCTTTCGAATCTTTTAAGATATACCTAAGATAGGTCCTTTCTAATTCTAAAACTGGAGTTTTATAATTACTATGTAAATCAGAATATTTTAATCAGGGAAAAGTGTATCACTGAAGGTTAGAAAGATATTAAAAATTCGAAAAGTCGGCGTATTTCCTAATTCGAAAGTGAAAAAATACTATCTACCTAGTAGAAATATATGAATTTACTTTGGGCTGTGACATTTATAATAAGCGTACGCTGTATGAGCAAAAAGACTTCTTTTTCAAAAACCGGCTCGTCTAAAGTTTCAACTAATTGCATTTTGAAAATATATTAAGTTATATTTAGAGCTGTATATATTAATTTGAAGAAGTTCACAGGAACAGAAAACGTGCAAAATAAGAATGTTTAATAAAAGAAATAGTATTCTGATACATTTTCAATTTTATTGAAATAATAATGCAACTTGTAAACAGGCTGCGTCACCTCCGTTAACATAATACGTATCCATGTCAGTATTAGAGGGTTTCTGCATTTTCCTTAAGCCGGTGGTTCTGTGAAATAATTATTAACATTAATAAATATCTTTAAAAAATAAAAAAAATACTGAAGCAAAGTATTTTTCAACTCTTAGAAAATGATTTACGCATCCAAGTGGCATCTTGGGTGACCTTTTAGGAAGTATACACAAAATCAATTCTAGAGCTCCCAAGAGTTAAAAATGAAAAAATAAAAATTTTGTTATCCTCTTAAAATTTGTTATAATTAGCTTTCTAAAATTATTCTAAATAAATGGAGATATTTTTATGTACAACTTACTGTTATAACATCTTGGATCGCAATCTAATCCGCAGTGGTGACAGGGAACTTTGAAAGATCCGTCCGCGGCAATTAGCAAGCAATTCGTCAGTAAAGTTGCAATTACTTCAAAAATAAAATATATTACATTATCTTCGGATTTCGACTCGCATAAGACTAGGGAAATGACATCAATATGTGGACACCCTTAATTAGTGGGCCTTTTGCTTAAATTCTCGTCTAAGTATATGAAATAAGAAAATTAAAAATATTAAACTTTTCCCTCATACAATCGTGGATCGGACTCAATCTTGTGCAAAATATATTCCTATTGAACCGTGGTTTATCAAGATAAAATTTTCTCAGTTGGACAAATGTTTAACGAAGTGGATGGGGTGAAATTTTTTTTCGTAGGCAGGCTCTTCACCAAATGCATTTAATAATTTTTGTATTGTTTACAATCAATTTTTAATGACTAAATGCGAAACCGTATAAAATGTCTAGAATGCAGATAAATGCATTTCGTTTTGACCAGAATCACTTTTATACAGCATAAATGGCTCAAGTGGCTCACTACTGATTTCTTTATCCCGTCAGATATTTTGAAGTTAAAAAATTTTTAATTAAGTCTGGACTGAACTTAATCAGATTTATTTATTTATTTGTGTTTTTTATAAATATCACTCACCTAGTAGTAGTAACGAGTATATTACTGCTCCGTTCATGATGTAGAATTTCAAAAGTTGAACACAGATTTTTTGGATCTGAATATTCGGACAATGATAAGAAAGCTCACTGAAACTATTGTATTTATACTCCACAAGGTAAACATGTGTAATACAGTACCCTACCACCTAACGCTCTACCACCTGTCGCGACTTTCCCTACTCGCTTTGATCCCACTACGGACTTTTCAATACAAATCATTGCGAGCGGTAGTTAACGGAAGGTAAGGAAAAAAGTTCTAGACCATACTTTACGAATATTAGTACAATTCATCTGCTAGAAGAAGTTTGTTTCCCTTATATTTGTTTTTATTGCGAACTCAAATCCATCAAATGAGGGCCAATTTGGCGTTTTCTTGAGGTTTTTCATTGAATGCACTAGTTTTTTTATTGCTGAACATTCTGATTATATTATTACCAAAAATACAGTAACGCGATCGAGTGATGTTTCTTAATTAGAACAAAATTTTATTAGGCTAATAATAGCCAATTCGAAATATAATTTACATAAGCATTGGTTGTCATATAAAGCAGAAAGATGATTGATTTGAAATGGCAAAGTCCAGACTGACAAGAATGAAACGACATGTACAGCAAAATTTATCATGCATCCATTTTTCCCGTCGGTGTTTGCCAGGACCATTTACTTTAAAAATGAATCATGTGAAGTAGATTTTTTTCTGCGTTTTTTCTTGTTTTATACATTCTCATCCTCTAATAAAAAGGTATTAGATTTGTGTAAAATTTACCCTCCTCCCCAATTTTTGTCAAATGTCCACGTTTTGTGATCCCCTAAACCCGAAAAACAGGTTTTTACAAATTTGTTTGTCTGTCTGTATGTCTGTCTGTGAGCACGATAACTTTTGACAGAATTATCTCATTAAATTGACCTTTGGGTCTACTCTTTAAGGGTGTGTAAAGAAAGGAGGAATTCGTTATTCAGTGATTTTGGATCAAAACTCAAAAAGTTTAAGCATTTAAAAAATTTTTAGACCACTTTTTCAAGATTTAGAAATGCAATGTACAGCCTTTTATAGTACGTAAAAATTTGAACAATTTATTTTCATGGTTGTTTTTAATTAAATGAAAATTACCAGAGTTATAGCGTTTACAATATGCAAAAAAATAAATTGAATGAAAATTTTATGCCATACAACGCACGGTGTAAAAAAAATCTGGAGCAAAAAAAAGATACAAAAGATACAAAAAAAGATGACGAGACAAAATGTATGCGTTTAAAAAGGAGCTACAAATTTTTTATTGATAATTTTTCAATATGATGCGTAGTTTTTGTTTTATTCGCGAAAAACTTCATTGAGAAAAAGAAATATTTTTTTGGACAAACGACACATACTACGAAAAGAGTAATAAGACAAAAGTTGTTCAACTAAATAAAAGTTATAAATTTTCCATTCATTATTACTTTCAGGATGCGTTTTTTTTGTGTTCATTAAAAACATTAAAAATTAAAAAATTAAATTTTCCGACAAAAAACGCAAGCTACGGAAAAAAATCAAACAAAAGTTGTTCGTGCAAAAAAGAGCTATAAATTTGTTATGAATTATTTTCTAATGAAACGCGTAGTTTTAGTTTTAATAAGAAAAAAAATTTTTATTAAAAATTAAATTTTTTGACAAACGGGACAAGCTATGAAAGAGAATGAATAGAAAATCTACAAATTTGTTATTTATTATAAAAATATATTAAAAATGAAAACATTAACTTTTCAAAAAAAGAACACAACCTACAATAACATGTTATCCAACAAAATTTTTCGCCTAAATTAAATCTTTAATTTTCTTGAAACCACTTTACGCTAAGATAGATATATTCAGTTCAAACCTTAAAAATAACATTGAAAATAAATCGACTAAATTTTTGGAAAAACGACACAAGTAACAATATAATGTTTAATAACAAAATTGATTTTTTTAATGAGATGCGTACTTTTTCAAATTATAAAAACAAATCAATGAAAATACGCATGTTTCAATACCAATGCATATTAGGAATTGTAATAATATAAATATTCTGAAATAATATATTTCTCAGAGTAGCTGAGATTAAACTTTAATGCAAAATAAAAAACAAATATTAAAGTCATCATGATAAGTAAAACTTGTGCTGTATTTTGCAATATGTGAATAGGCAATCACAGGCCGAGGTACAGAAATGTAATATACATTTGATATAATAGAGTTGAACTCAATGTAGAAAGGTTCGAACTTTGCACAAAATCGAGTGCGAAGCACGAGATACGTAATGAGAATGTGTTCGTTAAAGCCGAAGGAGCTTTAACAAAAGAAAATTTACAATAACCAAGAGACAGTTGTTGATGCTTTCACCTTCAATTTTAAAAGGTCTGTAAACAAATGGAGGGGAAATACAAAGGCCGAGCACGTAGCGCGCGGTAAATACATTATCGAGCGCAAAGCGCGAGAACCAACAGTCGCGCGCCCTAGGCGCGCTTAAACTTGCGAGCGAAGCGAGCCGCGCGCGATGAGAATGTGTCCGCGTAGCGAGCAGACTTTTTATGTATGATTTCAGTTTAGGTGAAAGTCTATCCATGAAACGCTGCGTGAATATATCGTTTGGAGGAAAACTCATCGATTCTATATTGCAGTTTCATACTGAAATCGACCTCGAAGTCTTTTCAACATGCTTCAACATATAATCTGTCTATAATGTGTGACATCACAGCCTAGTATTACCAAAAAATATCCAGATCACCCTTCTCCAAAAAAATTCTAAATGTAAATAAAGTAAGATGAGGGAAAAGTATTCGCCCTACAAAGCGTTCGCCCTCAAAAACGTTAGCACACGTCGAAAACCAACAAAAAAGAAAAAAATTTCCCGTATGCCTTTAAACAAAGCTAAATTTGCATGACAATAATTTGCAGTAGGTTTCATGAAAATTAAACAACAAGAAAAAATGCAGAGAAAATAAAAAACAAAATATACTCCCTATGATTCACTTTTAAAGTAAATGGTCCTGGGAGAAACCCGAAGAAAAGAATGAAGACAATAATATGTTTTACTGTACATGTCGTTTCATTCTTGTCACTCTGGACTTGGCCATTTTGTGTTACTCACCTTCCCGCTTTTATGATGAACAATGCTTTTGGCAATAAAATCTTGAATTGGCTAACAGCCTAATAAAATGTTGTTCTAATTTAACCACATAGGAATTTTATGACAATACTAGTTTCGCATGTTGGCACAGGGCAAAAACGGTTGCATTTGCATAAAATTTATTTTCATGGAACAAAAGGGCGCTTAAGCAGAACTTATTTCAAAAAACAGTTGTACTTTATTGTCTTTTTCAAAAACTGAAATGCAGAAATGGAGAATTAACGAAAAAGACATCTATGTAAGGCTTGCAAATATAAAATTCTGATAAAATTATACTTTTGTATACAAAACCGGTACTAGTAAAAAAGTATATATTAAGGGTGGAGCCTAGACTGTTGGAGTGAACATTGAACACAAAAAATCAATTATTTGTTTGAATTACAAGTATTTTTGATCACAAATATTTAATATAAAAAACTCTAATGGTAAAAAGTAATTTTCCACCAAAATATTTAAAAATGTAGTGTTGTTCAATGTGTCTAATACAACTGTTTGGCCCTTGGTATTGTCAATCTTGCTAGCTAAAGTCACACACTGGAAAAGCTTTTTTCATTAATTGACATTATTTCTGTAACTAGTTACAGGGGTACCTTCTTAGCCCCAAATACATTAAAAAGGCGTAAGGGTTCGATTAAAAAGGCGTAAGGATTCGAAAAAGATTATTTCTGTGAATCAAAATTGTTTTCGAAAATTCCCCGTTCCAAGTCAAAAATGTAAAATTTTGAAATGTTCGTAAACAGAATTATACTTTGTTATACTTCTTTTTGAAATCCAGATATAATTGGTCAACATAATGCATACATTTTTAGTGTAACGTATTATTTTAAAATATTCTTTAAGCCTTAAATACACTTAAATAAGACATAATTTAAATTTCTATATTTATTCTTCCTTACGCATCTTGAACGTGACAGAAGATAAAGAATTTTATATTCTACTCACATTATAAATAGTTATTTAAAAAAAGAAATGAAAATTGTCAATACCAAGTTGCCTAAATTGCGTCGACCTGGTCGTCATCGCCTTTGGTTGTTGAAAGTCTCTTGGCGTTTTTTTACTATTTTTAGATAACTTTGAAGAGCCTAGCTATACGAGTCTGTTGGATATCTCAGCTGCACTGTCTTCTGCTCTTGGATTTAAATAGGTGTACTGCTTTCAGAATGGGGTCTTATCCTATTCTTAGAAGCTTGTGATAATTTAGATTTTTTGATTTTACCATTTAGTTAAAACCCCCGGCATTTGCATCGCACTTTGGCCCACATAAGTATCTACCTCCCGCTACGCCAAGGTTACTCCTAGATGGTTCCCCACTTAGAGATTTTGAAGTATGTTCAAAGATTCCTTCGGTTATTTCCATCTTCTCAGAAAAAGATGCTTTTTCCAAAGGGGTCGTGGTCGACTCTCCCTTGATGTTTTATTTTTGATTTTAAAAAGAACTTATTTTGTTTCAACTAGTAGCTAGAAAAATATTTGTTTAATCACTGCAGAGCCCTGCTTGCAATTTTTCTCTTAAAGCAATTTTGCTCTAAAAGATAGCCCACTATTTCAGAGGTACCGTTTTAAGGGGTCATTTCCTGGTATCATTTATCGTTCGCCATGGTACCTTGCCTCATGGTTTAGAATTTCCCGCTTTAGGAAAATCCCTGGACCATTGTGCGCGAATGCTTATTTAGGTTTTTGTGACCATGCTCATCAGAAATTCTCGGTACAGAGACCTTTTATCGTCAACCCGAGGATGCACTGAGTGGCCAGGTTGAAGACCAATAACAACAATGTTGGCACTAAGAACAAATGAGTAAGTAGCTGTGCCAAAAACTTTAGTTAAGAAAAATAACATCCAAATTTTCATAAGTTTCTGCATTTATTCACTTTTTTAAAATTCCCATATGAATTTAATTAAAAATTTTTTAATTTTACAAAGAGTTTTTCGACAACTTATTGGGGTATTGTAAAAAATAGTGGTATTGTTAGAAATAGGGGTAATAATAATATGCACAAAACAGGTATATGTATATTGTGTAATCAAATCCAGAGTTCAACTCTCACGCCCCGTCTTCTATCGCAAAATTAAATTAACCTAAATCTTGAACAAATTTAATACAATACTGCCCCATTTAAAATAATTTCTATTTAACAGACCCTTGTTTTAACAGCAAAAAATTTAATAACTCTTTAAAAATTACACAAATTTTTAATACACTCTCATCCTACTGAGAAGGTGTTAGCTCTATATAAAATTTAGCTTCGACAGTTTTCATCAAATCTCCACGTTTTAAGATTTCCTGAGTGAAAAAGAAAATACTTTTATAACGATGTTTGTCCATATATATGTCTCTACGTCTGTATTCTGCAGGCACAATAACTTCTGAAAGACTGATCAAATAATATTGAGCTTTGTCACACTGTGTTTAGGCATAAAAAAAAAACAAGATCGTTGTCCAGCCATTTTTGGCCAAAGCTTCTAGTTTTATCCATGAAAATTGCTCTCTGAACAGTAAAAAATTGTATTTTCCAGGAAAACTATACAAGATATGAAAAAATGTAGGAAAGCGAAGTTGTTCATTTCAAAAAAGTAAAAAAAATTTTATGTTACCATTTTTCTTTGTAGTTTCTATTTTAATCATGAAAAATAATATTTAAAAAATGCTTAAATGACTAAAAAAAGTGAAACTATATTTAAGGTGATGCAAAAATTATTAAAAAAATTAAATTAAAGTTAATCAGTTTCATATTCTACTGTTGATCTATTTTTCATTCATTTCACTGGATTTTCAAGGCATTATTAGAAACAGTGGCTAATTTTTAAGCCCTCAAAATAAAACGTTTTAAAATTAGATGAAGATTAAAGTAAGTAAAGAAAGAAACATTTAAGTGAACGTAATGCCAACTGTCTTAATTCTTTTCTGATTTAAATTAATTGCAAATCTTTTTATACTATAAAATGCTACGAAAATGAGTTTTGTTATTAAATGTTATTTTTAAAATATATCAAAGCAATACATTAAAATTTATAACTACATTTAAAGATTATTGTGACTATCATGATTAGTGGAAACTTTACCTTAAATTGTACATGATATTTTGATTTTAAAATCAGAAAGTTAAAAATTTTTTATTTTTATTTAAGATGATTTGAAGTCAGATGAGTTTTACGTCAGGTGTGCTGCATTGTTTTTTATCGAATCACTTGGTGTTTTCGTAAAAGTACACGTGAAAGGATAAATAAGATGTGACACTAATTCTTATTTCTTATTTTTCAAGCAATAATTATAGCATTACTAAATACTTTTACTGATCAACTCAGTGATTTTCTAATAGTATTAAGTGGCTTACTTTTCATTCATTAAATTAGTAGAGTTTCACTAGTAATTAGTAAAATTTAATTAATTTTTATTCTTGTAAACACTAACATCAAATTATAAATTTGAAAAAAAAATTTTTGTTTAATTTAGCATTTTTTGAAAAATAAAACAATACACCTCTAAAATATGTACTTCTATAAAAGCAGACTTCCTTATATTTGCCAGGAATATTTCATTCTTTTAAGAATCTTGATTTAAAAAAATGTTATAATCAGTTCAATGACACACTTTTTCATGCTTGGATGCCCATGAATATTGAATAGTCATGCTGATATAGTTTTATATTTTATCCTATTGGTATCTTTATGAATGCCAAATTTTTCAATTCGAATCACAGACATTGAGTAAAGTAAAGTTTCCAATTTTTTACATTTTTTCTTTTTAAAAGAGAATCACAATGAAGATAAAAAATCGTTGCTGTTTATCTCTTCTCTTTCTTCTTTGAGTTATAAGAACATGAAACTGTAGACAGATTTTCGTACTTCATAATTTTATTGCTTGACTTCATTTAATTTAGTTTTATTAATTTTAGTTGTAATTATACTAAGTTACCTAGAAGAATCTTTGCCTTGTCATATTTTTAAATTTTTTATATTAATTTATTCTTTTCATATTTCTGTGTCTTCATATGACATCTAGTAAAATTATTGAAGAATGCAGAAATCATTCTAATAACACAGTTTAAAAACTTTGCGTTAAATTTTTTTCATAATTGCCTAAGACAATTTTTACGTTTCCAAAAATTTATTATTTGTTTATGTAAGTTCTAAAGACACGAAAAATCTTCAATAGGATATTTAAAAAATGCTCTTTAAAATTTAACAATATTTGACTTTGGAAGACTTCAAGAATAAAAAATTTTGTTCTCAGTTTGCAGGTTATAAATTAATGGTTTGTCGAAAAAATGAGTCTACTAAGTACCTATAGATTGATGAAAATATTAATTATTCGTTTCCAAACATATAATAATTTTCAGTATTCTTATAAAAAAAGAAAAATTGTAGGATAATTATTTTCAGAAGCTACAGAATTCCACGGGTTAGGATTTTATTAATAAATAAATTTACAATAATTAGAAAATGTGAAATCTAAATTATTTTCATATTATTTTCCGTTTACAGTTTCTGTTCTAAGGCTACACAATACCAGAACCTAAAGTTATTTATATTTGCGCCGAATCTTGAAAACGTCCCGCCACCTCTACGCTAATACTGGTATAAGGCATTCTAACTACTGCTATCATTCTCTGAATATTTGGTTCATTTCAAAGCCTCGTTATTTTACGAGATTTCTTTTAGTAAAAAATATTGTTTTAAAAAATTGTAAACGTTTTTGTAAAAATCGTAAATTTATGGATCTTAAATATCTTGCCTAACACAATTGTAGCTTCTGGGAATAATAAAGAAACTTTTTAAGGTTTTTCGGAAAATTTGTAAAGATTTTTTATTTTACGATAATTATTTTAAGAAAGTATTTCAAAGTATTACAACAGATTTTTAAAAGATTTTCCGAATAATCAGCAAAGAATGTGTACAATTTGAAGGCAATTTTAATAATTTTGCAGAATTTTTTTAAAATTTAACAAAAATTCGAATCATTTTAAAAGATACTGAAAAGTTTTTTGAGGATTTCGGAGAAAATAGACAATTTTAAAAACCTTAAAAAAATGTACATTTTTAAGATTTCGAAATAAAATTTGTAATTTCTTCAAAGACTTTGAAAGGTTTCAATATAACAAAGAAATGTTCTTAAGATTCCCGGGAATGTATAAAGTGATTTTTTATTTGTAAACATTAATTTAATAAAATATATTTTTAAACGATTATGAAATATAGCAAAAGAATTCAAAAATTATCACAAACAAATCCCAAAGATTAAAAATCAATTTTAGGAAAAATCAGAGTCAGTTTAAAAGATACTTAAAAATTTTTCGAATTTTGAAAAGATCAAAAATATTTTAAAACTTTAAAAGATTTTCGAATATTGATAAAATGTTGTTAAATTTTTTTAAGCGTCAAAAAGTACTATATATCTTTCAAACTACTCAAATTTTCCCTAAAATTTAATGAAATTCTTTAAAATAAGAAAGTAAAATTTCGTAGACATTTGATACATGCTTTTTCCACACAGTTAAAATCTTCGAAAATTTTTTAAAATTTTTTCAAAAAACTTAGTAAAATTATATTTTTCTAACCTTTAAGCAACTAAACAAAGAAAATTAAAAAATAAATAATCATTAAAAATTCTTATTTTGTTTTGAAAAATTTGTTTGCCTTCAAATTATAATTTATCTAGATTTTTTTCTGTACTTAAAATATTTGTTTGTTTTAAAATCAACAATTTTGATGGAAATTAGTCCATTTAGTTTGAAAATTTATCTGTTTTGGTTGCTATTTAATCTGTTTTTTTATTAAAATTGCAAACGTTTGGTTTGAAATTGAAAGGGTTTTTGAGTATTGATTCAACTATTTTGTTTCAAATTCGGTTAAAAGTTAAACTACTTTCTTAAAAAATCACTTGTTTCGTTAAAGATTTATAATTTTATAGATAGAAATATTATAAGAGATGTATTATCAATATAAATTAAATTATATCAATTATCAAATTAATTAACCAATTTATCATTATTTTTTTTAATTTCTATAATTGCATAATTTTAGTTAATAATTTGTCTTTCATGGTAGAAAATTAATCTTTTTGATAGAAAATTCATTTATTTTGTTAAAAATTTAATTACTGCGTTGAAAATTATATTTTTTGTGGAAATTTATATTTTTGGTTTAATTTTTTTGTAGAAACTTCATCTCTTTTGAAAACTATTTAATGTGTTTTTGGTTTGAATTATAACTTGTTGAAAGTTAATCTTTTTGAGATGAGAATGCAAATATTTTATTAAAAAAGTCTTTTTTGGATAATATGAACCGTTTTTAGACATTTTTGCTAATTTTGCAGAGTTATAAAAAAAATTTTGGAAAATTTTCAATAATTTAAAAAGATGTATAGAAATTTTTTTACAACTCCAAAAATAATTAAAAATTTTAATGTTTTAAAAAAACTTAAAACAAAATGTAGCTTTTTCAAGATATCGAAATACAAGTTTAAAGTTCTTTAGTCATTTTATATCTTCAAAAATCTTTTTGAATCTTTTTCAGAAAATGAAAAAAAATGTATGTAATATTAAAGCAAATGAACCTAAAAAAATGATTTTATATTGCAAATGATTTCTCCCTTAAAATTGTCATTTTTTGGAAACTTTTGCTCTTTCATAATTAAAAATGTCTTATTATTAAACAATCATTTTTTTTGTTTAAAAATTTATTTTTCATTTTGGTTAAAATTTTATCTTCTTTTTGCAACTGTTTGGTTTCAAATAAAAATCTTCTTTAATTGATTTTTCATTTACAATTTATGTTTTTTGTTGAAAAATATAACTGTTTTATAGAGAATTCGTCTCTTTGGTAAAATATTAGACATTTTTTTCTTAAAAATTAATATTTTCGTGGATGATTTGACTGTTTTTCTAAACAATATTTTAAGTTAAATAATAATTTTAACTTCAGATAGAGATTATAAAAAATAAATTTGAAAGTCGCATAATTTCATAATTGCAAGTGCTAGGAATTGAGATTTTTAAAATAAAACTATGCATTTAAGTTAAATGCCCTAATAGTCAGATTTATGTTCATAATCTTAATGATGAAATAATATAAATTTCAAGTGGTTGTAATGAGAATTCCTAAATTGAAAGTATTGCATTTTTTCATTTCACATCTTTCAAGGTCTTACAATTTTTAAGTAATAGTCAATTGGATATTGAAACATCCAAAATTGTATAGTTTCGAATAGAAATAGTTCAAAAAATAATAATAGCCCTAATAGTTGCACAATTATAAAAAAATTGTAATTTTTTGAGTGAAAGCTAAAATAACTTCAAGAAATTGCAAGTAATTTAAACAGGATACAAATTTTTGAGGAATTTCAAATAATTGTAAAAAAATTTCAAAAAATGTACCAGATTTCACGCTTCTACAAAATCTCTTAATTAATTTAGGCGAATTTAAGAATTAGTTGATGTTCTTAAAATTTTTTTTAATCATTTTAAGGATTTTAAGAAGTTATAGAGAAATTCATAGGATCTTAGGAACTTTCAGAATATTGCAAGACATGTTTAGAAATGTTTAAATGTTCAAAAGGCTTTGAGAGATCTTAAAAGTGATCAGCTTATCATTAATTACTACTGTATTTAACTATTTTGTTAAAAATTATTGTTTTTTGTTCTGGACCTAAGTGCTTCAACTGTAAACTTAGCTATTCTATTTCTGGTTAAAAACTGATCGATTTTAGATAAAAATTCAAGTATCTAGCCAAAAATGTATGTAGTTTGTTAAAAATATGTTCTTTTTCAATAAAAAATTAATTTTCTAGGTGGAAAATTCATCTTTTGTAATTGATCTTTTTTAGCTGAAAATATAACTCATGTTGAAAAGTCTTTTTTTTTTGTAAAAAATAATTTTTCTGGTTACAAAATTAATCTTTTTGGTTAAAAATTCAACTGTTTCAGTCAAAGATTCATCGATTCGTTTAAAATAAAAGTGTTCCATTTTCGGTTAAAAATAGATCTTATTTCGTTCAAAATTTAATTATTCCGTCGAAATTTGTTTGTTTTTGCAGTTGTAAACTCAACTATTACGTTAAAAATTCATGTATTTTGTTGAAAAATCGTCTCTTCTGGTACAAAATTATATTGCACATTTTAAACAAAAACTTTACTATTTTTTTATTTTCACCTGAATGCAATTTCGAATCGTTCAGTTTTAAAGGTTCACAATTTCAAATTGCACAATGAGAAGTTAACCTCTGGTATGATAGTGCATAATTCTAAAATGTTTGAGAAGTGAGATTTTCATGCTTAGAGTTATATTTTTCAAGATTGCAAGCGTCTTACTACTCTAACCGAAAAAATCCGGCTATTTGTACCGAAAAAACGGCACAAATACTCCCTTTCCAAGGTCCCACTATTCGCAACGAAGAAATGCGTCTTTTATAAGGCTGCTACTTTGAAATTTTTACAGTTTTTGAAACTTTATGTTGAAACAGTTCTAATTTTAAACTACTTTAAATTTTATGTATTAGAATTAAATGAAACATCAAATAGATAATAATAAGGTAACCATCCCAGTAAACCTTATATCAACTTTATTGATTTTTTAATTCTAATTTATAACTAAATTTGAAGATTAGTGGGAATGTCGAGATGAGTGAAAAGTCCACCTTAAATTGTACATGATTATCTTGATTTTTTAATTAAAACATATTAATTTTTAATTTTTAATTTGCATGATTCGACATCAGAAGGTTTTTCCTCAAGTGTACTGTATTGTTTTTTATCGAATCACGTGGTTTTTTCGTCAGGTCACACGTATAAAAGGAATTACATATTATAAAAGGTGATATAGATGAAATGTGCATATAATTTTTATTCATCATTTTTCAACAAACTAATAAAAATTGTAAGCACGCTGTTTTGATCGAAAAGACGTAGCGTATGTACAAGTTTCACAATATTATCTTTCGTATAAATCAATAAAGTTGAACATATTACAAGCAATGGCATGTTTTTTAAGATTCTTCTCTTGGTTATATTTTCTATTTTATTACCGATTTTTAATAATTATATAGTACCGTTAATAAATTATTGGATTTTTACTAAGCTATTGTCAGTTTTTCACTCTGAAATCATTAAACATTTTTACTAATCAAATTAGTAATTTTATGATGATAGTTAGTGGATGGCTTTTCTTTAATTAAATTAGTAAAATTTCAGTAGTTATTATCAAAATTTTACTGATTTTCATTCTAGTAAGCACTAATATAAAATTATAAATTAGAAAGAAACTTTTTTTCAATGTAGCATTTTATAATAATAAAACACTACACCTCTAAAATCTGTACCCCTTAAAAGCATATTTTTCAATATTATCCTAGTATATTAAATTATTTTCGGAATTTCTTATTATTTTTACATTTAACAATATAACAAGATCCGAAAATAGAACAATTGATAAATTTGTTTTTGAAAAAAGTCGTAATCAGCTCAAAGCCATACTTTGTTTATGCTTGTATAACTATGATAACAAAGTAGTCATGCTGAAACAGCTTTTATGTTTCCTTCTATTTGTATCTTAATGAATTTTAGATGTTTAATTCGACTTATACATACTAGGAAAACAAGTTTTCTAATTTCTAACATTTTTTCTTTTTTCAAATAAATAATATCTTACTATAGACATATTTTCATAGTTCATTATTTTATTATTTATTTTAAATTTTAATTAATTTCATTAATTTAATTTTCAATTACACTGAGTTGTCTAGAAATATCTACAGTTTTTCTATAATTGATTTAAGATAATGAGTTAACGATTAAAAGGCAAGTAAAGATGAAATAATGACGAAATTTCTACTTTATTCCAAATGTCCCAATAACTTAGAAGAATTTTCTTGCAAAATATTAACATTCATACAAATTTCCCACTGGTTCATAGAAATTTATAAACTCTAAAAAGTAACGTCTTATTATTTCTTGAATAGAAAATTTAGTTTTTGAGAACGTGTTTTTGCTGTCCTGAATTTTGTTACTGGTTTTAGAATGTTCTTGTGATATTGGCTCACCTAACAAAAAATTAAACCAGAAGTTAAATTATTTTTCATTGAGCTTAAATCAAGGTACAAATGTGAAAAAAGGTGAATAGATTAAAAAAAGGGACAAGTGATTTTTCTTGCTCCTGAAACAGATGTAATGCACACCAGGAATAATAACAAGAAATAGAACCATACAATTTTTTGAATGGAAATACTACCTACGTGCATGCATAACGGGAAGATAAAAAGAAGTCTTCTGCAAACAGATTATTATTTAATCGATATTTATTTTTGTCATATGCTTGTGTATGCATATAGCATATATTAAAATTATTCAAGGATTCAGAAATAATTGTCACAATATAGTTTTAAAAAACTCTGCTATATTTTTCCCCATAATTGCCTAAAATAATTGTTACGTAACCCATAATTTATTATGTGTTAATGAAAGTTCTATAGACGCGACCAATTTTTCATAGTAGATTTAAAAATGATATACATTTGAAATCTAATTTTTTTAACAATTTTAAACAATAATATACATATAGTAAATATTCTATTCGAACAAAATTTTGTTAGCTTATTTTAAAGAAAACAAATTTCAACACCGCTGAACGTTCTAATAATAAGAATACATAAGAAATATTTAAAAAAGATCCAAGATTAACAACAACACATTATAATGGAGAAATATTTATATTAAAAATTTTTGAATGTGTTTTTACCAGCACATAGATTTTGCATGGTTATTTCAAGAAAATTTTTGTATTATCTTAAATCCCTTTAAAAGTTCTAAAAAAATTTCCAAATTTTATTACGAAATCTTCAAATATTCACATTTTCTTTTAACTAGGCACTCGTGAATGCTGAAGATTTGAGGCTTTTTATTTCGAACAAAACAGTTTCGTATTGTCTAGTTTTAATATTTGATTTATAATTGCTCATCTTTAATATAAAGTAAAATATTGCTGAATATTAAAAATTGCCCTTTTCTTGAATAAAAATTTTTAATTAAATTTAACCGATTCTTTCACAAATTATAATAAAAAAAACAATACTTAAATATTTATATAAGAGCAAAAGCTAAGAATCAATAACCATAAAATGAAATTGCTTTTAATTTACAATTTTTTAATTTCTTTAATACTGCATTGTGAAATTTTTATAATTTAAAATTTACGTCTAGAACTAAAGATCTAAAATAAAAGATTTTTTTTATTAAATATTTTCAAATTACGCATACTAAACTGAATGATGTTAAAATTGAAAAAGTTAATACCTAAATTTGACCTTTACAACAATTCAAAATCGAACTGAGCTTAAATTGCCGTATATCAGGTAATATGAAAATTGTAATATTTTAAGTGATTGAATAAAGTCTTTTTCTAAAAAGTAATGAAATCCTTGGTTAAAAAGTAAATTCTTTGTTATTTTGCAGGTTTTTCACGTTTTCAAAAAATCCTAGGTCATTTTCCAGTTTTTCCGATTTTCAAAATTGTGCTTTCACAAACTGCAGCCTACTTTTAACATCTAATGCTTATGACTTTTTCATCTTTCCTGGAAAAAGGCATTTTATAAATATTTTAGTTTCAAGCAATTAAGTATTAATTTTGAACTACAGAATTGATTTACCTTCTAAGCTTGATTCCTCGATTAAACTGTGAGCAATTTCTTCTCACTTGATATCCTTCAAATAAACAAAATTATCAAGTAAATCGTTTAGGAAACACTTGAATTTAGTATCATGTAACAGAATCTCTTCAAAAACGTCAAACTTTTTGATGTATTAAATTCCTATTTTATGATTACTGAATAAATTCAAAGAAAAAAAAGGTTATTAGGTTTCAAAGGGGACGGACTGTGATCCTTTAAAAGAGCACAAATGGGGGATAACTTTTTGCTAAAGGCCGTTTTTAGGTTCACCGAAATTCGGTGAGCGTGGACCCAATATTTACGATGTGCCTTGACACTTCATTTGTTAAATAGCTACTTGATATTTTACGGAGTGGTTCTATAAACTCTTTAAAAAATAGCGTTACTAAAAACCGTATATTTAGGTATTTTGAAAATTTTACTTCGTAGAATTGTACCATTTGGCAACAGCATCATCCCGTTATCTTTCATTTTTTAACAATAATAATAATTTTATATGTTTTTAAAGAAAAATGCTCCTCTTTTTAGCCTTAAGAAAGTTCTAAAAATAGCGCTATTAAAAATAAAATCCGAGGTAAATTTTTTTCCTAGAGGCATAATTACAGGGGGAAATTCAAGTTTTCGAAAATCAGATGTATTATGGTTCAGTAACTAAAGCCTTAAATGAGATAAGGTTGGATCAACAAAAATATGTTTTTCTCGTATCTTCCTTTCAACTAGAAGAATGTAAGCATAAATATTGATAAGCTTTTCAGACGACATACTTTGTTCTTTTATGTATATACTACTGTCTACTACGCAGGATAGAAAATATTTAGGCAGAAAAATCTTGTCATTACGAA
The DNA here is from genome assembly GCA_032357855.1 of Amphibolips quercusostensackenii. Classification (NCBI taxonomy): domain Eukaryota; kingdom Metazoa; phylum Arthropoda; class Insecta; order Hymenoptera; family Cynipidae; genus Amphibolips; species Amphibolips quercusostensackenii. The sequence continues at coordinate 42,436,068 of JAUELO010000179.1, read as the reverse complement.
CACAGTTTTAAATGACATTCAGATTTTTAAAATATCCGTAAAACTAGTACTATTAGAATTATTTCCTGTTTATGAGTATTTTTTTTCAAAATTAGATAAATTTATGATTCCTTGGCTTATTTGTTGCAGAATTGTGCTATGATTCTTCTCTCTGTTATCATAACATTACAATTTTTCCGATATTAGATTAAGGGTTCAACTGCTTTTGATATCTGATATACAATATACATCTCCCTTAAAATCTCGAGAAATGTTTTCGAATCTTTTAAGATATACCTAATAGGACCTTTCTAATTCTAAAAGTGAAGTTTTCCTAACTACTATGTAAATTTTAATATTTTAATTAGAGAAAAGTGTATTACTGAAGGTTAGAAAAATATTAAAAATTCGAATAGTCAGCTTTTTCTCTAATACGAAAGTGGAAAAATGCTTATTACCTAGTAGAAATTAATGAATTTACTTTGGGCTGTGACATTTATAATAGGCGTACGCTGTATGAGTGAAAAAAATCCTTTTTCAAAAATCGGCTCGCCTAAAGTTTCTACTAATTGCATTTTGAAAATATATTAAGTTATATTTAGAGCTGTACATATTTATTAAAAGAAGTTTACAGGAATAGGAAACGTGGAAAATAAAAATGTTAAATAAAATAAATGCTATTCTGTAACATTTTCAGTTTTATTGAAACAATAATGCAACTTGTAAACAGGCTGCGTCACCTCCGTCAACATAATACGTATCCATATCAGTGTTGGGGGGTTCCTGCATTCTCCTTAAGCCGGGGGTTTCGCTGTGAAATAATTATTAGCATTTATTTCTATCTTAGACAAATATAGGGAATATTAAAGCAAAGTATTTTCCAATTCTCAGAAAATGATTTGCGCATCCAAGTGGTGGTTTGAAATATTTTTTAATGATAAAAATTTTATTGTTTTATACTTTTCTAGATACTAGTATCGCAAGATTTTACATTTTTTGTAATAAAAATTTTGAAAATATTGATCTGCGCCATAAACCCATTTACTGCCTTCAACTAGGGTCTGAAAGGAGCCCCTAGGCCAAGAATTAAGTGAATATTCTTGGGTGACCTTTTTGAATGTATACTCAAAATCAATTCTAGAGCTTCCGAGAGTCAAGAATGAACAAATTAAAATTGTGTTTATCTCGTTTAAAATTTGTTTTTATTAGCATTCTCGAATTTTTTTAAATAAATGGAAATATTCATGTGTGCAACTTACTTTTACTACAACCTGGATTGCAAGATAATCCGCAGCCTAAACAGGGATCAATGGAAAAATTTTCGCGTCAGTTAGCAAGCAATTCGTCAGTAAAGTTGCAATTACTTAAAAAATAAAATATATTACATTAATTTCAAGTTCAACTCTTTCAAGACTAGGGAAATGACATCAATATGTGGACGCCCTTAATTAGTGGGCCTCTTCCTTCAATTCTCGCCTGAATATATGAAATAAAAAAATTAAAACTATTAAACTTGTCTTTTATACTATCGCGAATCAGACTCAATCTTGTGCAAAACATATTCCCATTAAACCGTGGGTTATCAAGTCAAAATTTTTTCAGTTAGACAAATGTCTAACGAAGGGTAGGAAGTGAAATTTTTCTTTTTTTAGTGGGCAGACTCTTTTTCACATGCATTAATTCATTTCTCTAATGTTTACAGTAAATTTTGAATGTCTGAATGCGAAACTGTATAAAATGTCTAGATTGCAGATAAATGCATTTTAGTTTGACCACAATTACTATTTGTACAGCTTGAATAGCTCAAGTGGCTCACTATTGATGTCCTTATCCCGTCAGATATTTTAAAGTTTAAAAATTTTCAATTAAATCTGGACTGAACTCAATTAGATTTATTTACTTGTGTATTTTATAAATATAACTTACCTAGTAGTAGAAACGAGTATATTACTGATATCCTTATGATGTAAAATTGAAAAAGTAAAAATCAGCTCTTTTGGATATGTATATTTAGAGAATGATAAACAAGCTCATTGAAACTGTTGTATTTATACCTAGCAAGATAAACATAATACAGTACCCTCCCACCTATCGCCCTTCCACCTGTAGCGACTTCCCCTGCTCGTTTTGACCCCACTACTTATTATTACTATAATTTACTACATTATTCACTGAATCAGTGTTAACATATTGTGTGTACCCTCTGCCTCGCATTATGTACAGAAGCGAACCTTAGAGTACTTGCGACGTATCTAACCAAAAAACTTGTTTGAAAGAAGAAATAATTGTAGATTTCGAATTTCTATATTTATTCTCCCTCACGCATCTTGAATGCAATAGAATACAAAGAATTTCATATTCCGCTAACTATATAAATAGTTATTAGAAAGGAATGAAAATTTTCCATACCATGTCGCTTGCATTCCATCTGATGACACTTCAGATATTTATCAATTATATTCAATAAATTGATTTCAATTGGTCCTGAAAGCTAGACTCTCCACGATTTTTTTAAAATCATTCGGACAGAGCTATTCTTTTTTAAATAAAACAATTTTGATCTTGGAAATTGAGATTATTTTTGTAATATTTTATATTCATCTTTTGAATCTAATTTTTTGAATTAAAAGGTAACTTATAACAAATTTGAGCAGTTTATGAAAAATTCGGGTCTATTTGGAAACTTTGAAAATATCTTTCAATTCGAAAGTCTCTAAACGTATTTAACATATTTAGCGTATTTAAAGCCCGTATGATTTCCTATTAACAAATGAAAAGTCTATTTTTTTCATCGTCTTTTTATACTGCTAGGGAACCAACATATTTCGAGGTCGATCTAGACTTCCTCATCAGGGAATATTCATAAGAAGACTACAGTTATAAAAAATTAAAAAATACGTTAATAAAAAATTAATATAATAGCTCAAGATAAAATTATATAGATATTAATTAAAAGGTAATTTATTCGGGTGACGGACAACTTTGCACGTAGCAACTTTGTACGTGCCAAACTGTGCACGTCAGTGTTCAGACAAACAACTGTGCACGTCCACGACCACAAGAGTCCATATGTGCACGTCAAAATTTCAAAGTGCACTGATTTATAAGTGACAACTGTGCACGTGCAAAGATGTAACTTGCCTAACTGTGCACGTTTATGTCATTACAAAAGGGTATATACGAGGGTGGTTTTTTATATCTACGTATAATAAATGTTTAACAGTTAAAATTATTTAGCTCTCATGGAATGGAACGTAATAACTTTTTAAAAGTTAGTTTTAAAATATTTCAAAGGCTATATTTATGAACAATTCATTCCGAATTATTAAAGATATACGAAAATCTCTTTTTAAATTCACTTTATAATACTTTTATCTTATTAAGCTTCTTGAAGTTTTCCAGTGGACATGGAGACGTCTGATGTCTTTCGGACGTCCTCATGACGAATAACTACCGCGCCCACTCAGTAGGTATTTATTTTCTTCCAAGTTACTTACCTCTCTTTAATTTCGCGAAATCGTTACTTAATTAATGTATTTTCTTATAATGTAACAAAAAGTAAATCCAGCAAACAAATTTTCAATAATTTTTATCACAGTTTTACTCTTGTTTATGTGATGATGTATAATGACGAGTTACACATTTGTCTTTGTTATTGGTTAGTGAAATCTGAAGGTTTATTTATTTAGGTGGTACCCATTTTTTTCAAGTTTCCTTGCTCTCATCTCCCAAATTTGTTTAAATACAAAGAAAAGTAAGCACTTATTTTTTTATTTCAAAATCAATTGATTTTTAGGGGTTGTTGAAAGCCCATAACGTTGCACTTGTATTTTTCCTGGAAAAAAGGCCTTTTTAGAAGCTTGCGGTAAAATCGTTAATACTATATTATTTTACTGCTTTTGACATGCTTTTCTTAAAAATTATTTGCTGAATACTTTTTAAGTTTGACCCCTATAAGACACTTTTATAGGGTTTCGAAAAAAACTCTGTAAGTGCAAAAATGAGATATTATGTCCCGCGTAAAAAAGGTGCCCTACTAAAACATATGTCAAAAAAAAAAAATTTTTAATGCACGAAGTTCGACAGATCGAAGAGTTTCACTTGCATAAAAACAACTAAAACTTTACTGGTCTCTCTTTCATTATTTCACATTAATTTGTCTAGTTTTGAGCGATTTTTGGAACAAAAATTTATAATTCGTTCCGAATGTCAAAACTGTACGCATCACGCCAAAGGTAAGTTGCAGAAATCGATTACATTTTTTAAAGTTGACATTTTCTTCTTCTGAATTTATGAAATTCAGAAACCTCCAGGAATTTAGATGGTTGGAAGCTTCTGGAGAATTCGAAACACGCGGAAAACTTGAAAATTCGCAGAATTCAAAAATTGCAGAGAATTTGAAGAATGTTGAAAATTCTGAGAATTTAAAGAATTCAGAATATTTGAAGAATTTATAAAATTCGAAAAATTCAGAGAATTCAAAGAATTTAGGAAATTTGAAGAATTCAGAAAATTCAAAGAATTCAGAGAATTCGAAGAATTGAGAGAAATCGCAGAATTCAGAAAATTCGAAGAATTTAGAGATTTCAAGGTATTTAGAAAATTCAAGGTACTCAAAGGTTTTAATTTATTCAGAAAATTTAAGAAATTCAACGAATTCTAGAAATTCAATGGATTGAAGGAATCCAGGGAATGCAAGAATTTGAAGAAAATCAGAAAATCCAAAAAATTCAAAAAAATTCAGGCATTTCAAGAAATGCAGGTAATTCATCGACTTTATAAAAATCATAGAATTCTTTGAATAACTAGAATTCTAGGTATTTACACAATTCTGGGAATTCATTAAATTTCTTGAATTCGTTAAATTGCTTGAATTCTCTTTATTCCTTGAATTCTCTGAATTCCCTGAATTCAGAAAAAGCAAATTTCAATTCAAAAAAATGTTAATAGATTTCTGCAACTTACCTTTGGTGTGATGCGTGCAGTTTTGATATTCGGAACAAATGATGAATTTTGGTTTAAAAAAAGCGCTTAGAACTAAGCAAATTAATGTGAAATGATGAAATGACATAATTAGTAAGGTTTTAGTTGTTTTTATGCACGTCATACAAAAAACATTTTTTTCACGCGGGACATAATATCTCATTTTTCCACTTACGGATTTTTTTTTCTAAAACCTATAAAAGTATCTTATAGGGGTTGTATTCAAAAGTATTCAGCAAACAGTTTTTTTAAAAAAGCATGCCAGATGCAGTTAGATAATCTTATATTAACGATTCTTTCGTAAATTTTGAAAAAGGCCTTTTTCCAGGAAAAATACACGTGATACATTATGGGCTTTTAACAACCCCTAAAAACAATTGATTTTGAAATAAAAAATATGTGCTTAATTTTCTTGGTATTTATGCAAATCTGGGAGGTGAGTGCAAGAAAATTAAAAAAAAATGTGTATCACCTGAATAAATATACTTTGAGATTCCACTAACCAAGGACAAAGCCAAATGTGTAAACCGTCATTATCCATCATCGAATAAACTAGCACGGTGAGCTTCGATGAAGTTAAAATGAAAAGTGCCCGCATATAGCAGATCTTTTCAAATATCATTTTAGCGATGTCTTTCGAGCATTTTAAGCTTAAACAGAGAAAAATCGCTATAGCTATTCTTGAATAAAATCAATTTTTGTAGGCTATGAATAAATTCCTGCCGAGATTAGTATTAAAATAATCTTTTTCCTACCATTATATACATTTATATGAAAAATTTGCTCCAAAATGCTTAGTATTTATAATTTATTCGATGAATTCTTCTAATAACCTTGTCAATCTCGTAAAAGTCTGAAAGAAATTCTAAAAATTTGACTTTTGAGCGTATTACTGAATCAATAGCATTTATAATTTTAGAAGTAAATATTCAATAAATACACAAATTAAATAGCAAAATTTCACTAATTTTGCTAACTAAAGACATAATTTTGTACATAATCATTGATCAAATTGCATTTTCTAATTTTTTATAACGCTTTAAGAATGTTGCTTTTATCTTTCAAGATTTTATGTAATCAATTATGAAATATTTTAAATTTAGTAACGTCAGTTTTTTTGACATGATCGTCCTATGTATCAAATATGAAATGATTTGATGTATTTCGCGGGAACCTTTTAACCATAAAAAAGCAACAACGTTGATTTAGCAGATTTAACTCCTTTTTGCTTTTTCACAGAGAAAGCTTTGTACTGGTGACATTTCCGAAAAAATTTCAATTCATTCAATTAAACGCTCGTCTCTTTAAAAATGTCTAATACAATGTTCTAAACAAATGTCCGGATGTTTGTGTGTATGTGTGTGTTCGGATGTGTGTTCGGATGTGCGTTCGCGAATGTGTGTCTGTGTATGTTGATGTGTCTGGATGTGTGTGTGGATGTCCCACTTTTTTGTGAGCACGATAACTTGAAAACAGTTGCAAATAAATTGATGAAATTTAGAGGTCTTATTTTTATCGCTTATATCTTGAAACTGACCGGAGTATTTCTAAAAATATTAAATGCATTTTTCTCTAGCACTTAATGATACTTTAAAAATCGGTTTTTTATAGTAAAACTTTTTTTTACCGTAATTCAAGGTTGATGCAAGAATATAAAAGATTCCTTGGTTCAAGACGAATCGCTTGACCCATAATATTCGTACATTTTATCAAAGAGTAAGGAATTTATCTCTTTTTATATTTTTTTTTAAATCGATTTTTATAGTAAAAATTTGTTTATTCTTATAATTCAAAGTTGATGTATGAATAGAAAAGATGTGTTGATTCGAGACAAATCGATTGACCTATAATGTTAATACATTTTGTGGAAGAGTAGGAAAGCTATAGTTATGCATAAAATTTAAAAATATGGTCTTTTATAGTAAAACTTTTTTCATTATTTCAATTCAAAGTTGATGCAAGAATGGAAAAGATTCCTGGATTCTAGGCAAATCGATTTAACCATAATATTGATATACTTCATTATTATTTATTAATATTAATTATAATATTGATATTATTATTGATACACTTTATAGAAACATCTGTCGTGAACAGAAATTTTTTTTTATCAACATAACTCAAAGTTGATGCATGAATAGAAACATCTTTTTGATCATAAATTTTCAAATAACATAATTCTGACAATTTTTGTAAGAAAAATCATAAAGCAAGGAAAGGGATAGGGCACGGCAGAATTTTCCCCTTCCCTTTTCCAGCTGGAAAAATCACGATTTCAAATGCAGAATTTGGTTTGTCTGATTTGTCACTGTATTCAGAAATAATTTTGTATTATTTTGTAATTTTGTATTATTTTGTAACTTTGTATTTTTTGTACGTTTCTATTCTCAAATTGATGAAATTGAAAAATTTAGTTTATCTATTATTTAAGTAATCACTAATGCTTCCTCTATGAGGAAGCAAATTTTTTTGCTAACGGGAAGCAAAGTTTTCGTTAAATGAACACAATAAATAAAATAGAAACGCTCGATATCGAATCCGCAGCTAGTTAGGTACGATTTTCAAATGTATTTGTTATGGATACTGTAAATAAATTCATGTTGACATAATTTGTGAGTAAATATGCCGAAAGCAGCAAGAACGCACCATGAAAATCGTCACCATATTTGTTTACTTTTTTTTGGCAAAACGAAAAAAATGTCTAAAATTCAAGGAAAAGTATAAAAATTTGTTAAACAGTATGTAGAATACGATATAACTGATGACCGTTTGCCTCCCCTGCTGTGTAGGAGCTGTTCAAGGGACCTGTGGAATTTTGTAGCTGGATTTCACAATAATTTTAGATAGCGAAATGAAAAAGAACGTGCGTAGCTCACAAGATATATTTTAAAAGAAAGAGTTACACATAGTGAGCATATGGTAGCGCTGTGAGAGTTTACAGGAAACCGAAGAACAGGAAATTAAATCAACAGCTTCTACCTTTTGCATATAGGTTTCGCAAGTGTGAAAATTCATATCAAACATACCCCTCGGCATTGAAAGGATTTACTTTTAATACATGATATACATAGCAAACGGACAAACGGTAGCGAGAACACGTCGACAGGTACCCGCAAAAGTTTAAATGGTAGCAGCGCGAGCAATGCCATGATTTTCAAGATGAAGTTCCACAATTTTGCCCAGTCTCCATCTTTATAGAGAAAGATTTTTGTTCTTAAGTAAGACGAGCACGTTTTTTTTAAATTTAGGATATGGTTTCTTCCATTTAACTCGCTGTTGCAGCTTGGACACGTACTCTTGACTCTATCTTTCCAAAAGTGCTGCTGAAGGGTTTGAACATGTTGTCATCTAAAGACGCAATTTTCAGGTAGATAAATCAAGTCTGGATCAGCAACGGAGATCAAAGGCCGTCCCATCAAAAAGTGAGCAGCAGTAAGAGGCGAAAGATCACTAGGATCGGAAGAAAGAGGAGTGATAGGACGGGAATTTAGCAACTTCTCTATCTGACACAAAAGAGTGTACAATTCTCCAAATGTTAAGACATTATTACCAGCGACGCGTTTGAGATGATGCTTGGTAGGCTTCACTCCAGCTTTCCAGAGTCCACCAAAATGAGGAGAGTAGGCTGAAATATAGTGCTAAGCAACACCCATGTTGTTGATTGTTTCAGCTAGCTTATCAGACTTGTTCAGTAGAAACTTACCCAAATGATCAAGCTTGTGGTTTGCGCCGACGAAACAAGTACCGTTATCGTAATATATATATATATATATATATATATATATATATGGGCATGCTTGCCACGTCGCGAGATAAAACATCTGAAAATCGCGTTAAAGGCTTCTGCCGTGAGATCAAAGACAAGCTCGAGGTAAACTGCCTTTCTGTCAAGACACACAAAACGGCCACATACTACGTGCGTAGTTTACTCCTGTGGTGTAAAAAGGTGGTGAAGGAGAAACTCTAAGCTTTAAAATGTCACCCATTATAAGTGCTACCTCTCTTAGACTTGCCTTAAAGCATTTAGTGCAAGATCTAACCACCTTTCTAGCCAAGATTCGACCCGCTGAAGGCCAGAAATTTTTGCGAATTGAAGCTAAAAGCAATTAGGAACCAGCATGAAGAAGGCGCTGATACTCATCTTCGAATAAAATTTAAGTAAAATGATTTTAAGCAGACAAAATAGTAGGATGCTTCTTGTTTTCACAAAAATTAGAGTTATTCAGTCAGCTACCAGCTCTTAGAATTCCGTCAGCATCTGAAAAAGGAATTAAAGAGGTTAGTTTACCTTTTTTTTTAGCAAACAGTTCGTCAAGGTCTTGATTTAATCTAAAAAATAATTTCGTTTGCAGATTTTAAACAGTGCTGTTTTTGTCTAAGCGAGTTTCAAAGAGCACAGATGTCCTAACAGTTTGTCATGTTTGTTTTTGCCGTTATCTGAAAATCTTTTGCAATAAGCTATGACTCTAACAAGTCGAGTTAAATTATTATAGCGTTTAGAATAAAAAGAATTAGAATTTGAATCGTGAGTTGACAGATTGCAATGTTTTCTAAGCTCTGGCAAGCAGTGAATTACAGACAGCGGTGAAGGCCAATTCTAGTCACTTGAAAACAAAAATTTGAGTCCTTTCATTACAATTTAGAGTGCTTAATAAGATTTAGCGCTATTTTGCAAGAGATACAATCAGATAGATTGTCCTTGCTACAAACATGCTGCCAACACTCGATCCTTGTTAATTCTTGGATGCGACTCTCTCTGTTTAATGCGAATGTTTCAAGAGTGTTAGGTTGCGAGCGGAGCTAAGCCAACGCAATAGTGGAGTCACACCAAAAAAGTGCGCCTGACTGGAAAGTCGAAAGCATATTTGACCTTGGAGACTAATTTCGACAGTTCAAGAGCACCGCAGAGTTTCAACCTAGGTATTGTCTGAACTTCCAATGAAGAGACTCCGGACTTCGAACAAACAGTCTAACACAAACATTTTCAGCTTCATCCTCTGACCTAAAATAAATGCATGCTTCATAGGCGCTTTTAGAAACGTCTGAAAATCCACGAAGTTGCAAGTCTACAGCTTTCTCACAAACCACATGCCTAGGTACATTTATCAAATATGGGGAAGGAAGCTGCTCTCTAAAGTTCAGTTATTGCGAGTTAACATCACAAGGCAAGCTCTCGCCCCACGAAAGTTTATCCATCTAGAGCCTTTATAGGATGATTTTCGCTTTGACAATACAAGGACCTAAAAGACCCGAAGGATCAAAGATGGACGAAATTTTAGATAAAATTGGTCTTTTTGTTGTTTTTATATAATTTGAAACGCTCATCAAATAACTTAAATAATCGGAATCAGCTTGCCATAGCAACCAAAGAGTGTTGACTTGATCCTCTTCACTAGCAAAGTTGATTGAGATGTAGAATTAAATCACATCCCTTACCTTTTTAATTACGCAAGGGTTGTTTGAAGCTCATGTTCTAAGAGGAAAACAGCCGGTAGATAGGACCTAAAATATTTGCTCCGCAAGTGCTCTAGCCTCGTCTATAGAATCGAATCCAGTGACTAAATCATCTACATAAAAGTCTTTTCGAATAACTTTAGCAACTTTAGGAAATTCTTGTTCGCAATCATTCGCCAACTGATGAAGACATCTAATAAAAAGATACGAGGCATCAGCCGTGCCATATGTGACTGTATTCAAATTATAAATTTCTAAGGGCTTGTTGGGACCCGATCTCTACAGTATCCTTTGAAGAGGATGCTGCTCAGGTGTTACGAGACCATGGCGATGAATTTTCTCAGTATCACCACATGCGACGTAGGTGTGTTGTCTGCAACAAACTAGAATTTAAAATAAGTCATCTTGGACAGTGGGTCCTGCCATTTGAAGATCATTGAATAAAACTCTACTTGTTTTTGCTTCGGATCCGTTGAATACAACGCAAAACTTGGTCGTAACATTGTCTTCTCTAACCAAGCAATCATGTGGCAAGTAATTAGAAAAAGAAGCCTTGGCTTCATTCAATTTTCTTGACATATGACCTAAGCTTTCGTATTCGGAAAAGAAACTAAAATCCTTTTTTTTAAGGTCAGGCTTATTTTCTAACCTTTTCTCTAACTTTTAGAAACGACGCATAGCTGTTTCTTTGGATTCACGTACTTGATAAAGATCTCCCTTCAAAGAAATTGCCACAATAAATCTACCATTCTGATCTGTTTTAAAAGTTTTAGAGACGTGAGACTTACAAGAATTGTCTGCTGCAGAACTTGTTTTTTTTGCAGATGCTCCTCTATTTCCCAAAACTTGAGCATCTGGTCAAACACACTAACATATCAAATTGGATTGCAATAAAAAGCATTGGAAGGCGGATTAAAACAAAAGTCTGGCATTGGACCTGCCAGAATGTATCTAAAACGAGTTTTTTGCCAAATTAAACCTTCTCCATTAATTTTGTGTTTACCGACACAAATCGAACTCCAGCAAATGTTGTTTCTTATCAAAATATCAATTTTGACTAGTTTATCGAAGTCAGGATCGGCTAAGGATAGATGATAAGGGATGTTTGAGGAAAGTGCACTAATTATGGAATTGAGAGAATGAGTTGTGATCTTCGGAACCACGAGACATGAAACGTGAAAAGAGGAATTGCTTCGCCTGGAAGCAATTCTAACGCTGCACCTATAATTGATACAAGAATAAAGATTGTTCACGACACTCAAAGTTACGTCAATTAGGATCTCTTCAAAATTAAGTAAATTACACAGTATTTCAGAGATTAGACCCATTTGAGATTCATTTCTCAAAACTGGACGAGTTGGAAGAAATCGCCTACTGTTTTTAGCTACCAAAACCAAAGCTGTAGACGAAATTCCGTTATTTTTGATGTTCACCAAAGCAACAGTTCTAGATTTTTCAAAGGGACTAACAGGCTTGTTACCTGACTCACATTTTTTTGGAATGCAAAAGACTGTTGTGCTTGCCTTGACAGTTTCTACACCTCAAATCTATGCACTCTTTCAAAAAATGACCATGTCGCAAACAATTTGAACAAAGATGAAATCCCTTCACCTTTTCAGCCTTTTGATGAGGCGTGAGTTCAAACAATTTAAGACAATCTTGAATGTGGTGTTCCATTTCGCAAACTAAGCAATTTACATTTTTTGTAAGGAAAGATTTCACTTTAGACTAATTGTTAAATGGCTAGGCTCAGGCCTTACGTTTTTATCAAGCTGCCAATTATTGATTTCTAAAGTCTGTAACCTGTCAGCTCTAGATTCCAGAAATTTGTTCAAATGTTCTAGTGTGAAAACTGCATTATTAGTGTTTTTGTTTTCTCAAGCTGTAGCAGTGATTTTGGCGAATTTTTTTGAAATAACGTAAATTAATAAAACATCCCAATGAGTGATTTCTTGAGCGAGTGCCTGCAAGGCCCTCAAATGCTAGTTCAGATTATTTAATATTTTACGAATTTGAGAAGCGCTTTTTCGTTAAAAAGCTCAGATTCAAAAATAGACTAGATGTGATTATGTATAAGAAGATTTTTGTTATCAAACCGATTTAGCAAAGTTGTCCAAGTAACGGAGTAATTGGTGGCCGAAAATTCAAGAGAGTTAATTACTTGTTCAGCAGTGAATCCCAATGCCGCCCTTATATGGTAACACTTATGAATGTTACTAATTTAATGATTTTTGTAAATAAGAGACGTCAATGTGTCTCAAAAACGTAACCTATTGTCGATCTCGCCGTTGTACTTTGGCATCTCTATAGTCGGTACTTTGAGTTCCCCGGGCCAACAAAACGCGAGCTTTAGCTAATATTTCAAAATACGCAGCTTCGAAACATTCACGATGAGCAGTATTGTTTTCTTCTTCGCCAGTCAGCTCATCCAACTCACCCTGGCAATCCTTAAATTCTGTGAATGCCTAGGTTATGTGATCTATCTGTCAATTCAGCTCTGTTTTCTCTAATCTGGGTAACGCGATTTTTTCATTGAGATTCTTTTCCGGGACTTTTTTCACAAAATTCTTAAAAAATGTAATTTGTTATTAACTAGCGTTGCGGAATTAGTCTTTCCTTTCCAGTTTTTGGAGGCATTGTTATGAATTCAAGTTATATTTCAGAGAGGATTTCATGTGCAAAGAGAAAGAGGAATGGATAAACAAAGAAATGCTCACGTGTCCTTTTGACGGAATGCGAACTGAAGACTTCCTGCAGCTTTCTCCAGGGCTTTATTGTGACCTTGTTTGCTGTCCCTTGGGTTGATATACTTCCTGCGCTTCAAGCCAATCTGAGCGAAAAGTCAGTCAAACGATTTTTACCACGCGAAATCGCAGAGATGGTAGTTTCCAAGTTAGAAAAGTGCCTGCTGTATTACAAATGTTGTAGCAAAGAAATGCGTCGTTCTCCTAAAGTTTAGAAACGCAATTTCTGTTTGCACTAACACTAAATTATTCACGAGTTGAACCAAACTTGAATTCATTCGACTTCACAAACAACTATTCGTGCCGAAGGACCATGTGGAATTTTGTAGCTGGATTTCACAATAATTTTAGAGAGCGATTTAGAAATGATTTAGACAGCTGTGAAGAGTGCCAAACAATTGGTTCGAGGAAGATGCAGACCAGTGGGCCAAATCGTGCAGCGTAACTCTCGATAAACGCCATGGCGAAGCAAGTCTTAATAGAAATGCGCGCAAAAAATTATTGAAAAATATAAATGTACTACGTTCAAGAAACAGGAGTGTAAGATTTTTGAAATACGTAAATGCTTTTGAAAAATTCGAAGTTGTACTACAAGCCTGCTTTGGTAGACATCTTGATCCTTGCTTCAAAGATAAAATTGCTGCTTGCGAAAATAGTTATAAGGATTTGAATAAGCCCGTTACTCCAAAAATCCATGCAGTATTTTTTCATGAACTCGATTTTTGCAAAGACAAGCAGGTGAAGCTTGCATTTTTCAGCGAACAAACTGCAGAATCTGTTGACGCTGATTTCAAAACTGTATGGAAATAATGCATAATATACAAGACTCATCCAGAATATGCAGACAGGCTGCTCCGTGCTTTGTGCGAATACAATAGTTTACATTCGCTTCAAAAGTTACAACTTTCATTAAAGTTTCAAATGTTTGCGATTGAATTATAATTGATCTAGTTTGCTTTTATGTGGATTTTATAGAGGAATATTGTATGTTCATGTAAAAATATCTATCTATATATATATAATAATAATAATGTGAAAAATGTAGAATTGTTCATTATGACTGTTTGGTAAATCAAATAATGGTTACAAGTAATTTTTAAAGCTATGTAAATTCATACTATTAATAGAATACTAAATCATAACTTTTTTCTTAATTGTTATGACAAAAAGTCTTTCGAGCTTCAATTCTATAATGTTTACAACTTTTGAAATAGACAAAACCTTTTTTCCATACACAATTGTAATTATTTCAACCGATGTATTCACAGACTTTTTTGACAGAAATGAATAATTTATTTCCAATAAGCAGAAATATAATGTTTAGGATCGAGAATTTTCAATAAACCTCAGTTTCATAGGATATATCGACAATTTACGTAAATATTTATAAATTTTAAGTCTTAGTTAACCCATTTTACATTTAAAAAATATTACTTATTAAGGCTTTAATTGAATAAAAACATATAATTATTAGTATCATATGAACCAATCAGTCATAAACTAAAAAAATTGATTTTATTCAAAAATCCTTCTAGGGATTTTGTTTTTTTTTGGGCATTAAAAACTCGGGAGACATCACTAAAATTATATTTAAAAAGACCTGCGATATGCGGGCCCTTCTCATTTAAACTTCATCGAAGCTCACCGTGTTGTGTTTATATCAATATTTACTTCTCAAGCTTACGGGAGTGTCTCATTTGATAAGTAAAATTAAATAATTCAAAAGAAATGAACATTTTATTATTAGATTTTAAAAAATGTTGTTTTTAATGCTGAATACAAAGGTGACCACTCCAAACAAATATTTCTTCCGAAACAGTGAACATTTCACTAAGCTAAATGCATATCCATTCAACTGAAATGAATACATATTATATAATAAATTTTGGCGTAATTTGTTTCAGTAAAAAACTTTTTAGAATGAATTAATATGGCGTTAAATTTAATATCCATGTTTTTGGTTTCAGTCTAGTAGTCAACTAATACTACTGTATGCACTAGGGGGTACGTCTCCAAAATACCTTTTGTTTAAAAGGTAAAAAATTAGACTTTTCATTTGTGAAGAAGAAATCATCCAGGTCAGCCTGTGTTATAATTTTGCCTAAATCTATTGCAAAAACTATGCTTACCAATAATAACATTGTTTATTGTTTATAAACTCCCTTGCTTAATTTTTATAATAATTCTTACAAAAAAAACCCTTAATGGGGATTGAAAAATTTTTTAAATCAGAAACAAAATTCTGTTTAAATGTAGCTTGTAAGTGAAATTATTGTAATTAGTTAAATTTTGCTAAGCTTGATTAAGAAAGCATAAGAGCTTACAAATTTAAATGTACTACTTCGAGCACTCAAGTTGATACTTATTCCCCTCAAGCCTGATTAGAAAGATACATTTTTTTCACAATTTTCTATTAAGTTCTGGCACAAATTGAACAAATGCAAAAATAATAGCACACATATTACATATAGAAAGTTATTATAGTGATGTACTAGTAATAAGAAAAAACTGGCACAGGCATCGCGTAACTACCATAGGAAAAAAAGACGTTTCTCTAAATTTGATTTAGAATCGTCAATTTTAGGTTAATCGAGCTAAAAGTCGACATTTTTTCTCACAATCAACTACAAAAAACG
Source organism: Amphibolips quercusostensackenii (assembly GCA_032357855.1). Lineage (NCBI taxonomy): Eukaryota > Metazoa > Arthropoda > Insecta > Hymenoptera > Cynipidae > Amphibolips > Amphibolips quercusostensackenii. The sequence goes on along the minus strand of JAUELO010000179.1, from coordinate 42,420,272 downwards.
AATCAGAAATTATTATTTCTAATATCACCGCTATAAGTTTGTTTTATAGGATATAAAAGTCACTATAGGACGAAAATTGTATTTTACGAGTTTTTGGTGCCAATTATTGTTCTTTTGCAGTTTTATAATACAAGTTGTATATAATACCTAATATCTTACTTTTTACTAATGATCAGTTGTTTATATATAAATTGTTTAAACTATGTATTTTTGTTTCTTGCAATTTCGTTTTACAATAGAATTATAAAGTCGCGCTTTTTTACGCTTTTTCAACTCACTCTCTAATTTTCAATTAGGCTAAGGTAATAGTCATTAAGTAACAAACTTTCAGAAAAAGCAACTTTTTAGTAATAATATAGAATAAAAATAGTTATAATTAACGATAATCATAATTTGTTCACACAAATATGTTCCCTTATGTGCCTGGAATTTTACTTCACTCTTAGTACAAAATACACTAAAAATTTTTAAATTTCAGATAAGAAGTTAGAGAGACCTTAAAGTATCTTTTGCATAAGAAAAAAATCTGTATATTTTTGTGCATGAAAAAATTTTGGCACGACTACGATAATCTTTGATAAAGCTATGACATAATTGGAATGCTTTGCATTTTTTCACACTTTTTTTAAACTCCAAAGAAAAACTTTTA
>JAUELO010000179.1:42409305-42419523 GCA_032357855.1 Amphibolips quercusostensackenii | reverse complement strand
TCCAACGATGGAAAAGTTTGGGAGTTTGATACGACTTGGCTTTGGTTCCCATGAAGCATTGAGAAGTGATCTAAGAAAGTCGGATTTTTCAATATAAAAAGTCAGGAGAACTATAGAAAGAAAAATAATAAAAGGTTAGGGATTTGTCAAATCTAGAATTTTGCGAAAATTAATATTCTTTCTGTATTTTTAGTAAAGTGCTTTCACTTTGCAGATAATATTTTTTTTTTAAATTAACATGATGTCACGGCTTATTCATAGTGTCTACATTTTAAGTTAAAATCCTATTAGTAAGAAACAAACAGAAATTCTAGAAATTTCTGAAACTATATAAAAGTCTAAACTTTGAAGGGTTGAAGTTTCAATCATCTATAAAGTTCCAACGCTCTGAAAAAAGACAAATACTATAACTTTCAAGTTTAAAAGTTTGAAGGATGTATTATAAGTACACTGAGGAATAAGGTAACTTAAATGGAAAAAATGTAGTACTGAATACGCCCTGTGAAATATTTTTTTAATTGAAGGAAATTTTTTTGTTTTAAGAAAGAGTGTTTTCATTTGAAAAAATTATTTCTTGAAACAAAAAAAAATTTATCTGATCAAAGAAATATTTTTTTATAGAACGTATTGAATACTACATTCATTTGATTCAAGTATAATTCAAAATAAATCACGTAAAGATTACGTAATTTTGCGATTAAGTAAAAAGCAAAACTTCAACAATTTGGTAGAAAATTGCAATATTTGGTCGATAGTTGACCTATATTGTTAAAAATCCACTTTTTCAGTCGAAGATTAATCATTTGAAGGGTGTCACGATATAACTATGTAAGTGCTATTTCATATTATTGAAAAGACTATACTATGATATTTTTGGTACCAGATTCATCTCACTTAGTTAAAAATTCTACTATTTGGTTAAGAATTTAATTATTTTGGTGAAAATCTAAGTATATTGTGAAAGAGCCATCTATTTTATCAAAAATTCAACTGCTTTATCAACAATTTATTTTTTTGTTGAAGGTTCCTCTCTTTAGTTGAAAATGTTACTATTTTGATAGAAATTCGTTTTATGTTTAGCTGAAAATAAATTTTTCTAACTGCGTTGAGAATTCAACTTTTTTGGTTTAAAAGTCGATTATTTGACTTAAGGTTGAACTACTTTGTAAAAAATTAATTTTTTATTAATGATTTTTAATTATAGTTAAAATTCCACTATTTGCTTTTGAATGAACTTTTATGTTAAAAATAGTTTTCTTTTTGCCTTTTTTTTAACATTCATACATTTTGTTCTCAATTCGTCTTTTTTGTAAAACATTAATCACCTTGGTCTAAAATTAATCTTTTTAGTTAAAAATTTAACAAGTTTGTTAAAAAATTCATTTTTGTGTTGAAATTCTTTTTTTTTTGGAGGAAATGGGGGGAATTCAACTATTCCAAGTTTTATTAAAACTTTATCTTGTATACTGGATAAGATGGAAATTCATCTTTTTAGATAGAACATTGATCTTCTTAGTCCAACATTCATCTTTTTGGTTGATAATTTTTTCATATGTTCTTAATTTCTATTTTTTATCTGAAGTAATTTTTTTTTAGAGTTTTCATCAGAAAATTTACCAATTCCATTTTTGGCTAAAACTTTATCGTGTACATTGTATTAGTTAGATAATGAACTATTTTTTGGTAGAAAATTCGTGTATTTTGTTGAAAAGTCGTCTTTGTGGGTAAAAAGTTAATCTTTTTTGCTGAAAATTCAACTTTTTGTTTGAAAATTTAACTATTTGGTTGAAAATTCATATAATTTGTCAAAAAATCGTCTTTTTGTGTAGAAAATTATTCTTGTTTGTCGAAAGTTAATTTGTTTGGCTGAGAATTGAAGTATCTTATTAAAAATTCATCTTTTTTGGCTGAAAATTAACTTTTTTGTAAAAATTCAACTATCTTCTTAAAAATTGGTCTTTCTGTCTTAAAAATTTGAATTTTTGACTCAATTTTAATAATCTTTGTTTGAAAATTCGACCATTTGATAGAAAAAGCATCTTTGTATGCTGAAAATTTAACTATTTGGCTAGAAATTCAACTATTTTGTTAAAAATCAAAAGATTTTTAAAAAATTTGAGTATTTTGTTAGAGTAATCATTTTTGGCTAAAAATTTAACTATGTTGTTATGAAAAAAAAGTTACTTTTTGGTTGAAAATGAACTATTTTGTTGAAAATGTGAAATATTTCGACTTGAAATTTTAGAAATTGAAAGTGTTCCGTATTGAATTCAATATTTTATCTACATTAACTATATATAGAAGAATTTGTAAACGGCAAATCCGTCTTTAGCCACCGGCTGCGTTACATTCGGGGGGGGGGGGGGGATTAAAAAGACCCAAAATTGGTAACATAGCTTATGGATGTTCCATTACTGCAAAAAATGTCCGTGTGACAAGAAAGTGGCTCGACTAAACCACTGGGTATATCAAGATTCGAACCGGAAGTAGGTTTTAAAAACTGAAAACTGGAAAATGAAACCGGAAATAGATTAAGTTTGGAGAAGAAGAAAGACTTGTGGGCTAAATTGTACTAAATAGTTATAAAGTACAAATTAACTAAATATTTAGATCGAGAAATACTAACTTTTTTAAAATTTTGTTTATGAGATCTGTAGAGCTCCATAAAATCTCGAATGCTCTTTTTTATATATTTTTTTTTAAATTCGATTTTTCAGAAGGTTTTTTCTCTCTCCTGGAAAATTTGTCTCGATAGAAACTTACATGCTTTTGCCATGACACTTTTCATTTTAGTAAAAAATTAATTTCATTGATCGTAAATTTAACTATTTTTTTGAAAATTTGTTTTTTTTTAGTTAATAATCAATTTTTTTATTAAAAACCTAACTATTTAATTTTTTTAGGATATTTATATTTTTTACATAGTCGAAAATTCAACTATTTAATCAAAAATTCATTATTTTGTGGGAAATTAATCCTCTTTGTTCAAAATTCAACTATTTTGTGAAGAATTTTGGTGCTTTGTTGAAAATTCGTCTTCATGTGTATAGATTTTAATCTTTGGTTAAAAATTCAACTGTTTGTTTAAAAACAAAGATGTTTTAGTTGAAGATTCAACTATTTTGTTGAAAATTCATCTTTTTATTTAAATTTCACTGTTATAAATTTAAAATTTGATTATTTTTTGTTTGAAATATCATCTATTACCTTTTCTATTAAAAATTCATAGTTTTAGTTGAGAATTGATCTTCTTGGTTTTAAAATTTATCTGTTTGGTTGAAAATTTATGTATTTTATTAAAAAGTCGTTCTTTGGTAACCCTTCGACGGCACACTTCCTGGCTCGTAACATAGCTGGCATACTGGGATCTTTTTGAACCCAAGCGAAAAAGGCTTCAAGCAAAGAGTCAATTCATTATTTTGAGTAGCTGAATTTTTCACACACTCTTGGATAGGTACTTCAAAAAATTCTGTAAGTAATATAGTTTAAACTTTATTTCAAATATAAGAAAAAGATTGCAAAAGTTGAAAAAAGATTTTAGAAGTAAAGACTGTAGAAAAGAAAATTGTAGAAAAAAGGCTGTAGAAGTTAAAACAGTACCATTTTAAAATGTTAAAGGGACTTAAATTAGTTTAAACATGTCTGGGGTCTTTTCGACCCAAGTATGCCGTCGAAGTGTTAAGTTGAGGACTTAAGCATTTTGTTGAAAATTTATCTTTTTGATCAAATTCGACTGTTTTTAATTAAAAATTTAAAATTTTTGATTTAAATATTAACATTCACATTTTTTGTTGGAAATTCATATTTTTTAGGTTAAAAATATAACTAGTTTGTAGAAAAATTAATTTTCTTGTCAAAATTATTTTTCTTAACTAAAAATTTATAAAATTTCTACAAATTCAACAGTCTGGATTAAAATTATATTTATTTTTAAAGTTCATATTTTTGGGTTGAAAATTCAACTTTTTGTAGAAAATTTTTTTGTAGAATTTTTTTTTTGTAGAAAATTGAACTGTTTTTTAGAAATTTTTTTATTTAATTTCTTGTAATGAAAATTTAAGTGATCCATTTTTGGTTAAAAATTGATCTTTTTTAGTTAAAAAATTTAACTCTTTGATTAAAAATTCGTACTTTATGTTAAAATATTCAAGTATTTTGTTAAAAGTTCATGTATTATGTTGAGAATGCATCTTTTTTGTAGGAAATTAATCTTATTGGTTAAAAATTCATCTATTCAGTTGAAAATTCTACTATATGATTGAAAATGCAACTATTTTGTGTAAATCTCATCTTTTTGGCTTGAAAATTCAACATTATGGATAACACTTTTTTTCTTTGTTAACCAAAAACATCTTTCTCTGTTAAAAATTCAACTCATGTTAAAAATTTGTCTGAGTTGAAAATTCATCGCTTTTGGAAGAAATTTAATCTTTTGGGATTAAAATGCAACTTTTTGATTGATAATGAATCTGTTTTGGTTGATGATTAATTAATGATTATTGTCAATTCTACTGCTTTTATTTGAGAATAAAAATATTTTCTATTAAGATATTACCTATTATATTTTTTCTTAAAATTACTCTTTTTTAGTTTGAAAGTTCAACTATTTTGTAAAAAAAATTAATTTTTTTTTGCAACAAATAATTTTGTTAAATAAAAATGTAAAAAATTGGTTGGATATTCAACCACTTGGTTGAAAGTGGATTCAATTTATTAATTCATGAGAAAGGGTAAGATTTTACGAAACTCCCCCTCCCCCAAATTGTCTTAAGTAATTTTTGGATGAACCCTAAATAAATTTAGAAAAAAAAGTTTAGTCGGCAAAAATTACGTGAAATAGGGGAAGGGGGGCTTGAAATTTACGGACCTCAACTAAAGGGGGGGGGGAGGTAAAATTTCAGTCTTGCGCAAGTTAATATAGATATGTTTATGTAAGCAGAACTGTAGCTTATGGTTATTGAAAATAAAAAGGTATAGAAAAGAAATTAGGACATCCTAATAATAATAAAAAAGGCCCAGCCTAAAAGTAGGGATAAACCGTACGTTTATGTATTTCTATAACGTTGGCGACTCTAAAAGGACGGTTTTTTACAAGTGGAAGGGGGACCTGGAAAAGGGAAGGGGGCGTGGCTTGTGTCCGGACGTATAGAGTTATAGACGCTAACTAAACAAAAACGAAACTTTGAATTTTTTTTCTTTTTAATAAAAAAATCGATCCATCCTGTTCACATAAATATTTTCCAATCAATAATGCAATTACTTTCAGAACCCGCAATCAATGAAGGTCATTCCGAAAGGAATAAATAAATAAAATTTAATTTCAAGAAATGACAATAAATGGAAAATATAATATAATATTCATAAGTGAAATAGAAATTGGGACGTTTTATTATATTATAACACCACTCAATGTGTCTGCTTGGACACATGGAACTGTTTGTGGCTCCTCGTTCGATCACCTAAGTTTTAATCAGTGCTCGACGTGGTTATTTCGGATGGGTTCCGTTGTACTAGATGGGGTTTATATATTAATACTTAAGTTGATTTCACCTATTAAATAATAATAATATAAGAATCTTAAAATGAAATAATTGATGAAATTATTTCACTTAGACTGGGTACGATTAAATAAAAATCATTTTTTGTGGCTTCTATACTGGTAGAAACCACAACCTGATTTTCAATAAGAATCTTAGTATAATGATCAAATGTTTTAATTAAAATTTAAGTGATTTAAAATTTGAATAACATACTCAATTAAAATGTAAAATTAATATTAATACCAAATTTTTGTAATTTGTAGTATCTATTCATATATATTATCTAAAATAATAGAATAGAAAAGCAAATGCAATATTTTTTATACTTGATGAGAATGAATATCTTTACTTCAGAATAATTATATAATACTTTTGTATAGACAATCGAATCGTGGCATTTCTATCAAAAGGAAATATAAATTTTTGACAAAAAACACTAAAATAATCTACAGTTCTTTGAAATTATAAGTTTAATTTTTGAAATCAAATAATTTTCGTTTGAAATAACCGATTTTCGGTAAAAAAAGCTAGCGTACCCTATTCTCATTCAAATATTGTAACTATTCTTGGAACTTTAATCATTTTTTATAAACGATGGCAATTCGATACGAAAAATAGTAATATAACATCAAATTGTTTAAGATTGTAAGTTTTGTTTTAAAGATGGGAACCTGAAATTTTCCATAAAAATTTTCATCTTTTTTTAAATCTAATGATTTCTCATTAAATGAACCCATTTCGGGTATCAACCGCCAACAAAATCAAAAATCGTAAATTGAATCGCTCTGAATGGTAATTAGAAGAATAATGATTATCTGGACAATCTTATGATTCTTTTTACTAACAATACCAATTTTCAAAGAAAAGCGGTAACATAACATAACAAAAAATTGTTCCAAATTATAAATTTTCTGTGAGAGTTAATGCTTTGTGTTTAAAATCTATTTGAGTTCTGTTAAAAACCTTTAACAAATACATGGACTTTTCACCAAGAAGATTAATTTTCTACTAAAAAGACAGATTTTGAAGCAAAAAGTTACATTTTTAACCAAAGAAAAGAATTTTGAAATATAATGATGAATCTTTAATAAAAATAAGTTAATTTTTAACAAAATTGTTGAATTTTCAACCAAAAAAGATTTTTCAGTCCAAAAAAAAAAAAAAATTGAAAAATATAAATTTAAAGGGAAAAATAATTTTTAACGAAAAGTCAACATTTCTAATAAATATTTATTTTTAAAGTTTCTTTCTTATTTGCCTAACGGTTATATAAATATAACTTTTTTTTATTTGTCGAGCAAATTCGAGAAATTTTTAGAAGATTTATTAATGAGATTTAATTTTACTAAATTTTAAGGAAATTTTGAAACAATTAAAAAGATATCTAGGACTTTTGGTTTTAAACTTTTCTGAAATCCTTTAAAGCTTCATAATATTTGTAATCGCTTCAAAACTTTTAAATTTCCGATATATCTTTTAAACTGACATGCATTATTTCTAAAATTGTTTTTAAATCTTCCGGATTCGATTTTAATAACTTTAGAAATCCTTTGTGATATTTAAAATCTTTTTAAATATTCCCTTAAAATTAATTTTTTAAAGTAAAGAATCACTTTAAGTATTTCCAGGAATTACATGCCATTTTTCATTATCTTAAAACCTTTCAAAATATTTAAAAAAACTTTAACGTTTCAATCCGAAACCTTCAAAAATGTACATTTTGTTTTGAGCTTTTTGGAATATTTTTCAATGTATAATTATTTTTAAAATGTTTTCAAAACTTCTTAATACTTTTTAATATGATTAGGATTTTTTCTAAAATGGTGGAAAAATGGTGCAAAATTTAATAAAAAACATTTTTAATTTTGCAGATTCTTTTTTTTTATTTTGTAAATCTTTTGAATGTTTCGAAATCTTTTCCAATATTCTCTTTAAAAAATTTTGGTATAACAAAAAACCATTTAAAATTTGCCCAAAATCGTAAGAAAATTTTATTTATTCTATCGAAACCTTTCCGGATTTATAAGCAGCTTATAAATTTCATGTTCAAAATATAATATAATTTTTTTTTTCAATTTTTAAAAATGTATACTAAAATGTTTAATTTTTATATCCTCATAAAATTTGGAATAAACCATTTAATATTCTGAGATTGTGTGAAGCTGACAAAAGTATAAAATTTTTATTGATTAGAAGCAGTGTTGGAAAATTATACATTTGACTTTTTTACTAACCTACATAATTTCCCCAAATTTTATAACCTGTTATGTTTTTTTTTTATCAAGTTTATGTAGAAGAATAACTCATTTCTATGGACCTTATTAATTTGACATAAATGTTGAGACTTGCTAATTATTATAGGTACAAATTTCTCAAAAATGTTGACAACTTTCACATGTTTCAAATAGATATAACTTAAAAATTAGAAAAACTTGACCAATTAAGATTCAGAATATTGCTCGAATTTCATTTAGAAAAGTTTTCAATTATTCTGCAAGTGAATTTTACATTTTTGACTTAAAAAAGTTTTCAAGTCAATATATAACATTCCAGATAATTTATAGAGCTTTTAATTTTTTCTCATGAAAATTTACAAAACTAAAGCGCAAGGGAATATTACTCACATAACGAGAAAAGGTTGACATTTGAACTTTTTTTGAAATTCTTTAATTAAAAAATATGGAATCTTTTTATAGAAGCTCATCTATTCTTCAATTGCAAATTTACTAGTGTGCTTATTATGCAACCCTAGAATTTAACTTAATTTTTTTATATCAAAAAATATATTTAATAATTAGATTGAAAAGGATAGTTAAATACGTATAAAAGTTTGGATCCCGATTTAAAAAGGATACTACTTAAATATTTCAATTAAACTGTCGGTATAACACAATTAGTTAATCTTTTTTTATAACAAATTTAATATTTAGTTAATGAAAATGTTATATAAGGATTTTAGTACATTTGTCATGACCACAGACCATATCTAAGTGCCCATTCCTTATTTGAGAGTACCTTTCATAAACGATGTGGGTATGACCTCCTCCTATAATAGATCTCGCATAATTTTGTGCTAGTTTTCCTAACGGCTAGAAGATTTGAATTTAAATATATTTTAATAGCTTTAATCATCAAGTGAATCTTGTTGCAGGCAAATATTATTTGTTTTATTTGACTCAAACTTAAAATATTTAAAAAGTGTTGCACCTTTTTTATTTGGTTTACAATAAATTGTCTGTATTGTATTTATTTTAATTAAATTTTATTTTTTGTATAAGTAAAATATATCTTAATAGATAATATGAGCTGTTTCATCTAGAAGATAATGCTTGTAAGTTAGTTATCTTCTCTAAAATTTCATGTTAGATGTAGCAAGTACTATAATTAGTGCGGTCAACCACCTCCCCTACTGCTCAAAGTGACTGACAGCTGTGGCATATAGGATATTATGGGAATATTGAGATGACTCCCCGTAGTCCACAATATATTGGAACAACGTATAAAACAGGAATTTTGAAAATTAGTACAAAATATATTGTTTTTGATTTACGATATCAGCACATAAAAAAAGCTGAAAGTATTCTGAAACTAGCTGTTTCGATCTCGAGTGTTTAAACTTTGTATTCATATTTATATGGTGCTCATTTCACGAGCACTTTGCTTCTTGTTAGCAAATGTATTTGCTTCCTCATAGAGAAAGCATTAGTGATTTTTTAAATAATAAAAAAACCAAAGTTTTCATTTTTATCAATTTTATAATATAAATTTTGAAAAAATGCAAAATTACAAAATAATACCAAAACTTTTTTAAATACAATGACAAATCAGACAAATCAAATTTTGTATTTCAACTGGTAATTTTTCGAGCAGGAAAAGGGAAGATGGAAGTTCTGTCGCACCCTATCCTTTTTCCAGCTTTATGATTTTGTTTACAAAAATTGTCAGAATTATTTAATTAGAAAAATTATGATCAAGAAGTATTTTCCATTCATGTATCAACTTTGAATTATATTGATGAAAAAAGTTTTTTTGTTTACAACAGATGTTTCAAATATTACGAATGAGCATAACTTCCTTACTCTTTAATAAAGTGCATTAATATTATAGATCAATCGATTTGCTTCGAATCAAGAAATCTTTTCGGTTTTCGCATCAATTACAAATTATGTTAAAGAAAAAATGTTTAATATAAAAAACAGTTTTTTAAATATTATGCATAACCATAGCTTCCTCACTCTTCAATAAAATATATCCATATTATATGTTAATCGATTCGTCTCGCATCAACACTTTTTTTCTATTCGTGCATCAGATTTAAATGATAAGAATAAGCAAATTTTTTATATGAAAATCGATTTTTTTTATTTAGTATAAATGACTATAACTATCTTACTCGTCAATAAAATTTATTAATATTATACGTCAATCGATTTGTCTCGATCCGAGAAATCTTTTATATTGTTGCATTAATTTTCAATTATGTTAATAAAAAAAGTTTTACTACAAAAAAAAATGGTTAAAATATTATATAGTCCTAAAGAAATGCAATAAATGTTTTTAGAAATCCTTTGGTCAGTTTCAAGGCATTAGCGATAAAAATAAGCCCTTCAAATTTAATTAATTTATCTACAACTGTTTTCAAGTCACCGTGTTGACCATCACAAAATGTTACCATCTC
>JAUELO010000179.1:42382347-42399296 GCA_032357855.1 Amphibolips quercusostensackenii | reverse complement strand
ATTATAATTATGCGGGGTTGCTACAGGTCAAGGGATTTAAAACTGCTCAGGGAATGTCAGGGAAAACCTGACAGATTCAAGGAATTTTCGGTAAACTAAAGTTATTTTATTATTTTGTTGTACATTTAATAAGTTTGTTATAAATCATTCTTTTTGGTTAAAAATTTGTCTTTTTGGGTTGAAAATTCATCTATTTGAGTTCAAAGTTGAACTACTTTGTTAAACATAATTGATTTGTGCGAATAATTCATGATTTTAATTGAAAAAAAAATTCAACTATTAGGTTTAAAAATCCTTTAAAAAATTGAATATTTGTTTGAAAATTCATGTATTTTGTTAAAAATTAATCTTTTTTTATGGAAAATTATTATTTTTCGTCGTAAATTTATATTTTTTGATCGAAATTTAATCTTCTTGGTTCAAAATTTATGAGTTTTGTTGCAAATTTATTTCAATTTGTTGAAAATTTATTTATTTTTTTACTGAAAATTTGATTTGAAATGTAATCTTCTAGGATGAAAATTAATTTTTTACCTCAAAATTTAACTACTTTATCCTTTGTTAAAAAATTTCTTGAAAATTCAACTCTTTTGTTAAAAATTCCTCTTTCTGGTTTGAATATTAGTCTGTTTCGGTTGAGAATTCAACTAATTTGTTAAAAATTCGTATTTTTTTGGTTTAATTCAACTGTTTCAAATTGAAATTGAGATGTTTTTGATGGAAAGATTAACTATTACTCTTTTTTTTTGAGAATCCGTTTTTTTCAACACTTTGGTTTCAAATTGAACTATTCTGTTGAAAATTCATGTATTTACCGTAGAAAATTAATCTTTTCGTCAAAAATTTATCTTTTTGATAGAAACCTAATCTTCTTGGTTGAAAATTCATCAGTTTTGTTGGAAATTTATTATATTTGATTGAAAATTTATTTGGTTTTTTACTGGAAATTTGATTTGAAATGTGATTATCTTGGTTGAAAATTTATTTTTAACTCAAAATTTAACTATTCCATTTTTTGGTAAAAATGCATTTCTGTGGTGGAAAATTGAACTATTTTGTTGTAAATCCGTTATTGTATGTTGGAATTTCTTTAACTTAAAATATAACTATTTTATTTTTGGTTGAAAAATTATATTTTTAGTAGAAAATTCATCTTTTGGGCTGGAAATTAAACTATGCGGTTAAATATTAATTTTTGGTTGAGAATTAATCATTTGAGTTAAAGAAAAACTTTCTTTTTGTTCAAAATTTAACTATTCTGTTAAAAATTACTTTTTGGTTGAAAATTAATTTTTTCTACTGACAATTTGACGGTTTCATGTTTAGTTAAAAATTACTGTATTTTGTTGAAAATTTGTCAGTTGTCGTTAAAAATGTATTTCTTTGGTATTAAATTTGACTATTACGTTGAAAATTCCTTTAAAAAATTTAATATTTGGTTGAAAATTCATGTATTTTGTTCAAAATTAATCTTCTGGTTGAAAATTAATCTTATTCGTCGAAAATTTATCTTTTATGATAGAAACTTATTCTTCTTGGACAAACATTCATCAGTTTGTTTGAAAATATAACTGCTATGTTGAAAATTTATTTTATTTGGTTGAAAATTTATTTTTTGACTGAAATTCGCCTATTCTATTTTAAGTTAAAAATGTATGTTTTAGGTGAAAATACAAATTTTTTTTATTTAAATTCATTTTTTTGTAGAAAAGTAATATCATCAGTTAAAACTTCAATTTCTTGGTTAAAAATTCATTTCTTTGGTTTAGAAATAACTATTTTGTTAAAAATTCGTTTTATTTTTTATTATTTTTTCAATATTGAGAATTTATTTTTCTAATCGAAAATTTATCCATTCTATTTCTGGTTAAAAATTTATTTTTCTTAATGGAAAATTTTTGTATTTTGTTGAAAAATTGTGTTCTTTTTTGTAAAAAATTAATACTTTCGGTTGTAAATTCGACTATTCTAATTAAAAATAGAATTATTCTATTTTTGGTTGAGAATTAATCTTTTTTAGTTGTAAAATTCATTTATTTGTTAAAAATATCTTTTTTAGTCGAAAATTCATCTTTTGAGTTAAAATTTCAATTATGTGGTTAAATATTCATCTCTTTGGTTGACGATTTATCATTTTATTTATAAAATCCTTTTTTTTTTGTTCAAAATTTAACTATTTTGTTGAAAATTATATTTTTTGGTTGAAAATTAACTTTTTTTAACTGAAAATTTAACTGTTTCATGTTTGGTTGCAAATTCAACTGTTTGGTTGAAAATACCTGTATTTTATTCAAAATTTGTCTTTTTTGGTAGAATATTAATCTTCTTTGTCACTAATTCATTTTTTTTTGTAGAACGTTGATTTCTTTGGTAGAGAATTAACCTAATAGATTGAAAATTTCTTTAAAAAAAATAAATATTTGGTTGAAAATTCATTTATTTTGGTTAAAAATATTTTTTTTGTGAACAATTAATTTTTTTATAGAAACCTAATCTGTTTGGTAGAAAATTTATCAGTTTGGTTGAAAATTATCCTATTTCGTTAAAAATTTACTTTATTTTGTTGAAATTTTTTCTTAAAGAAAATTTGACTATTCTGTTTTAATTTGAAAATGTATCTGTTTTAGGTGAAAATTTAACTGTTTCCTTGAAAATTCGTCTTTTCTTGTGGAAACTTTTTGGTAGTTGAAACTTCATATTTTTGGTTTGAAATTAGTTTCTTTGGTTCAAAATTTAACTATTTTGTTGAAGGTTTGTTTTTTTATCTAGTCAATTTTGGGCTTAAAATGTATGTTTTTTAGTGGAAAATGCACGTATTTTGTAGAAAAATTGTATTTTTTATTATACAATAATTTTTTCGGTTATAAATTCAACTATTCGGTTAAAAATCAAAAGTTTTGTTTGAAGATTCATAATTTTTGTTGAAAAATCCCCTTCTTTAACTGAAAATGTAACTATTCCATTTTTGTGGATTTATCTTCTTGGCTAGTAATGTAATCATCTCGATTCAAAATTTATCTGCTTGTTTGAAAATTGAACTATTTTATTAAAATTTTATTTTATTTGTTTGGAAATTAATTTTTTTACTAAAAACTTTTTTAAAAATAAAAATTCATTTATACAAATTGGATTTCTGTAATAGAAAATTAAACTGTTATATTTTTGGTTAATAATTTATGTTTTTTAGTTAAAAATTCATCTGTTTTGTCGAAAATTTGTCTTTTTTATGTAGAAAATTAATCTTTTGGGTTAAAAAATTAAATATTTAGTTAAAAATTCTTTTTTTTTTGCGAAGATTCATCATTATAGTTATAAGTTTATTTCTTTGCTCAAAAACTTCACTATTTTATTGAAAATTAATTTTTTTAGTTAAAAATTAATTTTTATTTGGAAATGTAACTATTCTATTTTTGGTGGAAAATTCATCTTTTTAGATAGAAATGTCATCTTCTTAGCCGAGGGTTCAACTAATTTGTTGAAAATTCGTGTTTTTTGGTTCAATACAACTGTTTTTGAAAAAAAATTAAAATATTTTTTTGATAAAAATATAAACTAACACTATTCGTTGAGAAAACATTTTTTTTATCAACACTTTAGTTTAAAACGTCATTATTTCGTCAAAAATTTCTTTTTTGGTTGAATATTAATTTCCTTAACTGAAAATTTAATTGTTCCCTCTTTGGTTTAAACTTTATCTTTTGAGTTGAAAACTCAAATGTATCTAGAAAAAAATATGTTTGGTATTAACAGTATTGATCTCCTGAATCGATCAGGGAAAAGTTAGGAAAAGTCAAGAAATTTCGAAATTGGGATTTTGTAGCAACCCTGTTATGTTTTCACAACTCTATAATTCTAGATTTGCATACGTCTGTTTATTTCAGCTTAATTATAATTATTATGTAATATAATATAATTATAATTATTATATAATTCTGATAGTTATATATAATTATAGTTATATATATAATTATAATTATTGTAATAATAAAATATAATATTATATTAATTATAATATTATAATTATTCAAGTGAAATGATACCTGATGTATGTGTTCCAGGATAATCAGTACATAGATGAACAATTGAGAATTATTTTGAGATTAGATTGTCTTTTAGATGATCATGTGTATAAAATTCAAAGTTTCATTACTGGCAAAAATGAATGCTTTTTGAAGTGAGTTAATTTTGCTATTTAATATAATTCCCTTTTATTATTTTCCTACATTAAAAAGGGCATTTACGTTTCAGAAAAGCATTACACTGGTTGCCTTTCTTAGGTTCATCCTTAACAATTGCAGCTTGTGGAATGAATGAAAAGTACAAAAATATTGCAAATATCGTACTAGCCTCATCAATTCTTAGCTTAACTGTACATCGAAAGTTTTTACGATGGACTGCTACTAAAAATCTCAAACGCCTTATATTCTTACAAAATGAAATTTATGTCTCATTCAAGAAAAGTCTCAAGATCTTGAGACACTCATTCAGAATGAGATTGGATGCAACAAAACCGGTCCAAAAGTTCATGTAAGTTTTATTCAAAATTACGTGAGAACAATTATTTAAAAACTGAGATATTAAATTATTTAATATGTTTTTTTGCAGTGAACTAGAAAAATCAAAACAAATGTATCTGCCACCATTGACTGAAATTCTTATATCATCTCTAGAGAATATTTCACTTATGTATTATCGAGCGTCCAACGCAATTTTGAAACTTTTACCAACTTCATTCAGTACTGATGATTTAATAACGGCTTTTGAGACTGAATCCTTTTATCTAAAGGGCGAAGTTACTTATCAAAGTTTGAAGGTAAACTTTCAATTTGAATTCATTTTTATTTAAAACCACTTCAGAATTTCTTTTTTTTTTCAAATATTTCAGGTTTACTACAGTTCAGGGAATTCTGGAAAGTTAGGGAAATTTGGGGCAAATTTGTTAAAAAGTCAGTGTCTTTGGTTTAAAGATAATCTATTTTGGTAGAAACTGGTAGAAATTGCATCTTTTTTGGTTAAAAATCATAAGTGGTTGAAAATTAATCTTTTTTGGTTGAGGATTCAACTGTTTTGTTAAAAATTCGTCTTTTGGTTGAATTTAACTGTTCTTGGTTTAAAATAAAAATATGTTTTGGTTAAGAATTCAACTAATTAGTTGAAAGTGGAACCACTTTGTTAAAAATTCATTTTTTTTGTTGACATCGTTTTAGTTAAAAAATTTTTTTCATAAGTTAAAAATTAAACTATTTTGTACAAAATTTTTTTTCTATAAAATTTAAATTTTTAACTGAAAATTTTTATATTTAATGTTTGGTTAAAAAATTATCTTTTTTAGTTGAAAATTTAACTATTTGGTAAAAAATTAATTTTTTGATTCAAGATTCGTCATATTAGTTAAAAATTAATTTCTTTGAGTGAAAATTTAACTTTTTTATTTTTGGTGAAAAATTGATCTTATTTATTTAAATTTGGTCTGCTTTGTTGGAAATTTAACTGTTTTGTTGAAAAGTCATTTCATTTGGTTTCAAATTAATTTTTTAAATGAAAATTTAACTAGTCTGTTTTGGTTAAAAATTGATTTCTTCGGTTGAAAATTATTTCTTATTACTGAAAATTTATTTAACTGAAAATTTAACTGCTATATTTTTCGTTAAAAATTGATCTTTTATAGTTGAAAATTTATGTATTTTGTTGAAAAATTGTCTTTTTGATACAGAAGATTCATCTGTTGGGTTGAGAATTTAACTATTTGCTTAAAAATTCTTTTTTTTATCATTGAATTTTTTAGTTAAAAATTCATTTCTTTAACTTTATATTTTATTATTTAATTTTTTGTGGAAAATTTATCTTTTTTATGTAAATGTAATCTTACAGATTCAAAATTTATTTATTTTTTGATTGAAGATTGAACTACTTCGTTGAAAATTTATTTCATTTGGTAGAAAATTAATTTTTCTTACTGAAAATTTATTTATTCTATTTTTTGTTAAAATTAAATGTATTTTGACGAAAATTTGTCTGTTTTATATGGAAAATTCATCTTTTGGATTTCAAATTCAAATATTTAGTTAAAATTTCCTTTTTTTTCGTTCAAAGATTCATCATTATAGATATAACTTAATTTCGTTTGTTGAAAATAAAAATATTTTATTCAAAATTAATTTTTTTTAATTGAAAATTAAATTTTTTTAACTGAAAATGTAACTATTCCATTTTTTTTAATTGATATTTTTCGATAGAAATGTAATCTTCTCGATTCAAAATTTATTTGCTTGGTTGGAAATTGAACTATTTCATTAAAATTTTATTTTATTTTATTGAAAATGAATTTTTATACTGAAAATTTAACTATTCTATTCTTTGTTAAAAACTCATTTGTTAGGTTGAAAATTCATTTTTTTTAAATTGTATTTCTCTAATAGAAAATTTAAATATTATATTTTTAGTTGATAATTTATCTTTTGTATTGGGAATTCATCGATTTTGACGAAAATTTGTCTTTTTTATATAGAAAATTCTTTTTTTGGGTATTACATTCAAATATTTAGTTGAAAATTATTTTTATTTTTTTTTTTTTTGTCAAAGATTCATCATTATAGTTGTAAATTTATTTTGTTGGTTGAAAATTAAATTATTTTATAGAAAATTAATTTTTTTATCTGAAAATGTATCTATTCCTTTTTTTGTTTGAAAATTGATCTTATTGATAGAAATGTTATCTTTTTGGTTGAAAATTTAACTATTTTGTTGAGAAATTATTTTATTTGGTTGAAAATTAATTTTTTTTACTAAAAATTTAACTATACTTTTTTGGTTGAAAATTAATTTAAAGATTTAAATTTTTTATTGAAAATTCGTTTTTTCTTATGAGAATTTATTTTTCTTAATGAAAATTGATTTATTATATTTTTGTTTTGAAAATTCATCTTTTTTAGTTGAAAATTCATGTATTTTGTCGAAAATTTGTCTTTTAGTAGAAAATTCATCTTTTGTTTTTAAAATTCAAATATTTGGTTGAAATTTATTTTTTTTTGTCGAAGACTCATAATTATAGTTACGAATTCATTTTCTTAGTTGAAAATTAACTGTATTTTTGTTGTTGAAAGTTTTGTTTGTTCTTTTAGTTGAAAATTTACTCTTTTTAAACTGAAAATGTAATTTTTTCACTTTTTCTTGAACATTTATCTTACTTAATAGAACACTCATTTCTTTTATTGAAAATTCGTCTCTTTTCAGTTAAAACTTTAATGGTTGTGGTAGAAAATTTATATTTTTGGATCGAAAATACCACTTTTTTATTAAAAATTCTTATTTTTAATTTAAAAACACAATTTACTTGCAGGAAATTCATCTTTTTAGATGAGATTCTTTTTTATTGACTGACAAAGCATTCTTGGTGGAAAATTCAACTCTTTTGTTAAAAAATTAGTCTGTAAAGGAATTTCGAAATTGGGATTCTGTGTTAACCCTGCAATCCTGCATTTTAATATTCTCATTTCACATGTTTAGAATTACTTTTCTGTAAATACCAAAAGATTTTAAATCATTCTTTTTGCAGAATCTCTATTATACCTATCTTCTTCTTCAATCGGAGATGCTTCATCTTTTAGGTATCGCATATAATCGAGAAACGTGGAAAAATTCTAGTGGCTGTCCAGAAATGAAACTCTCTCGCATTATAAATAATCTCACAACCATTTTAGAGAAACATCATTTGAAAATACTGAAGTTATTAAATGAATACTCAAGTAAGAAATTTGTACCAGTGCACAAAGAATTCAGGTAAGGATTCAGTTCATAATCTCGTTAATATGATTAATAAATATATAAAAACTAGCAGTAAATGCAGTAAAATATGAACATTTTAAAAATACATTATTAAACCACTGTTTAAGTATTAAGAGTTTAAAAAATGTTTGAAAGAATAATAAATAATTTATTGTTTTGAATTGAAAGCGTTTGAAATAAAAAAAAAACTAAACGATTTTTAGTTGAAAGTTTGCCCAATAAAACAATTTAAATTAGATAAAATTTTGAAAAAGACTAATATTTGGAATGGAATAAAAAGGAATTACACTTGTGTAATTTCTAAATAAAATCATCTAAAATTAAATAATTTGACATTAAAAGTGTTTTAAGTTGAAAATTTTTAAATCAGAAGCTCTCAAAGTTGAAAAATTTTAGAGTAGAATTTTTAGTTTTTGACAATTTCATTGGACTGAAATTAAAATATTATTTTCAATTCAAAGTGTTAAAAATTAAGCAGTTTTGTTTTGAATTGGAGAATTTGGAAATTGAAATTCAACCATTTCAGATTAGAATATCCTAATCGGGCGATTCAAAATTCAAGGGAATTGAAATTGTATTATTTCTAATTAAAAGCGTTTAAAGTTGAATAATTAAAATTTGGTAACTTTTCAGTTTGAAAAATGTTGTTCTATCTAGAATTTTAAACTGTTATTCTTTACAAAAAATTGTAATTAACATTAAAATTGATAAGACAAATTTTTCTAAGATCAAAAATAAATTCATCATAATTTTCAATATTCAAAATGGAAAGTATTTACATTACAAACCTGCAGAATGAAATCGTTCTTAAAAAACGTTTAAAATAAAGTAATTTTAAATGGAAAACAATGAAATGAAAGGATTGTTACTATGGAACGTTGAAAATTAAACGAATCCGAACCCTCTAAAATTTAAATTATCTAAAAGTAATTTAAATCGATTAAAAATTAACAACTTGCAATTTTTTGATTATGCTTTTCAAAATTTATCCATTTCAATTTTAATTGCGAAATTAAAACTTATGAAAGGGAAAATTGGAAAATTTAGCGTTCAATATGAAAATTCAGAACACTAAAATTGTAACTATTCAAAATTAAAGAATCATTCAATGATTGAGGTATCAATTTCAGATAGTTATATTATTATTTATTTTGATTTCAAACAACACAATTTTTATTTTTTCAATTTAAAATTGTTTGCTTTTTAATACTTCATTTATAATTGTTATTCAATCTTGAATTCTTCCAATCAAATAATTTTTAAATTTAAATGATTCATTTTTTTCAATCTTTTACTAAAAGTCAGACAATATTAGGATACCACATTGAAAGTAAAAAATAAAAGGATACAGTTTAATTATTTTAAAAACTTAAAAAATTATATGTTTTCTAATTATAAGCTTTCCAAATGAGTGAATTCAATTATTTGGTACAGAAATTATGTAATTTGTTGGATAATCGTTCTTTTTCGTAGAAAATTAATCTCTCTGGTTGAAAATTTATCTTTTTGCTTGAAAATTCAATAGTACAGTTGAATTTTATTTACTCTTTATTAAGAAATCTTTCTTAGTTGAAAATTTGTCTTTTTTTTGGTGAATTTAACTGTTGGAAGTTAAACACTGTTTTTTTATTCTTTTTTCTTTGAAGATTCATCAGTTAACTAGATGCAATTTTTTTTGTTTGGTTGAAAATTAATTTCAAAACTGAAAATTGAACTAATCCAGTTAAATATTCCATCATTTTTGGTTGAAAATTAATCTCTTTGGTTAAAAATAAATTTTTCAATCGGACAATGGAACTGTTTAATTTTTTGTTAATTATTAATTTTTATTTGAAAATTCATGTTTTTTTGTTTAAAATTTGTATTTTTATAAAAAAGTAATCTTCTTGATTGAAAATTAATATTTTTTGTTAAAAATTCAACTATAAATTAACCTATTTGGTGGATAATTTTTTTTTAAATTAGTTTTGTTAACTAAAAATTGTAATATTGTGTTGAATTTTTTAAAATTAAATTTTAAACTGAAATTATAACTAATGTAGTTGAATATTCCATAATTTTAATTGAAAATTCATCTCTTTGGTTGAAAATAATTTTTTTAACTGAAAATTTTTATTTTTTGTTAGAAGTTCGTCTTTTTGGTATATTAGTTTGTTTGTTAAAAATTTAACTATTTCAGCGGAAAATTCGTCATTTTGTTTGAGAATTCTTTTGGCTGAAATTTATATATATATATTTTTTAATTAAAATTTAACTATTCCATTTTTTGTCAAAAATTTATATTTTTTGGTTGGAAATTCACTTTTTTAGTAAAAATTTGTCTATTTTATTAAAAAGTAGTCTTCTAGGTTGAAAATTATCTTTTTTTCTAAATTTAGCTTCAAAATTCCTCTTTTTGGTTTGAATTTTGTTAATATAATTATTTAAACTAAAAACTTAACTATTTTGTTCAAATTTTTTAAAATTATTTCTAAACTGAAATGTTAAATAATCTAGTTGAATATTCTGTCATTTTATTTTAAGATTCATGTCTGGTTGAAAATAATTTTTTAAATCTGAAAATAGAACTGTTTAATTTTTTTTTTTATTCATCTATTTTGGTTAAAAATTCACATTTTTTGTTGAAAAATCGTCTTTTTTAGAGAAAAGTAATCTTCTTGATTGAAAACTCATCTTTTTTCATTTCAACTGTTCCAGTTTAAAATTCATCATTTTAGTAGGAAATTCATCTTTTTGTTTTGAATTTTGTTTTTAAATTGATTTTTCAACTGAAATTACAACTAATGTAGTTGAATATTCCATCATTTTATTTCAAAATTTATCTCTCTGGTTCAAAATCATTTTTTAATTAACTGAAAATTTTACTATTTAGTTTTTGGTCGAAAATTGATCTTTTTTAGTTGGAAATTTATATTTTTTGTTGAAATTTCGTTCTTTTTATAGAAAAATAATCTTTTTGGTTGAAAATTCATCTTTTCTTTTTTAATTCAACTGTGCCCGATTGAAAATTCATAATTTTAGTTAGAAAATCATCTTTTTGGTTTGATTTTGTTTTTAATTAATTTTTTAAAGAAAATTTCACTATTTTATTCAAATTATTTTTAAATTTATTTTACAACTGAAATTTAAACTAATGTAGTTGAATATTTCATAATTTTATTTGAAAATTTATTTCTTCGTTTGAAAATAAATTTTTTTTAATGAAAATTTATATTTTTGGTTAAAAGTTCGTCTTTTTAATAGATTAGTTTGTTGTTGTTAAAAATTTAACAATTCCAGATGAAAATTCGTTTTTTTTTTTAATTCTTTTGGCTGAAAATTATTTTTTTTCAAATTAAAATTTAACTATTACTTTTTTTTGTCAAAAATTTATATTTTTTGTTTGGAAATTCACGTTTTTTTGTAAAAATTTGTCTCTTTCATGAAGAAGTAATCTTCCTGGTTGAAACTTTATCTTTTTTTTATTTAACTGCAAAATTCATCTTTTTGGTTTAAATTTTTCCTAATTTAACTTTTTTAACTAAAAATTTAACTATTTTGTTCAAATTTTTAAAATTATTTTTTAACTGAAATTTGAAATAATCTAGTTGAATATTCCGTCATTTTATTTCATAATTCATCTCTGGTTGAAAATAGTTTTTTTAATCTGAAAATGGAACTGTTTAATTTTTTTTAATTTATCTTTTTTGGTTGAAAATACACGTTTTTTGGTGAAAATTCGTCTTTTTTTTTGTTGTGAAAAATTCATCTTCATTGAAAATTTAACTATTTGGTTAAAAATTTATCTATTCTGTTGAAAATGCAATATTTTCACTTGAAATATTAGAAGTTTGAAGCATTGTGAATTGGATTTATCATAGTACCTCACCTGGAAAATATATTTTATTCAAAATATTAATATGTGAAAAATGCACTGAAGTTTAAGTATATAGAGATAAAATAAACATTTGTTTACAAGGACTGAAAAGAAAACATTAATTAAAATAAAATCGCGAAATTCCGAATGGATTGTTTGAAAAATTCGAAATACTTCAATGGCTCCGTGGTATGCAAAATTATATCTGTGAAAAACCTGGAATGTTCAGGGAATTTTTTTCTAGGATTTGAGTACACAGACTTTTATTAAACTTCGTTTTTCTATTTCAGAGGTTGTAAGGTTTCAAAATGGCAAGATTTGTACGTCCATTTAGATTTAACAGCCCACAGATTAGAAGCAGCTTATAAAGTGATACTTTCGACATTAGAAGAAATTGATTCGCATGCTGATGTTAACCCTGACAATCATTTCTCTGAGATGATCATGCAGAATTTAAACGAAATTTATAAACAAATAGACACTGCGAGAAGTTTCACTGAGTTCAGCACTTTGCTCGTAGTTAAAGTGCAACACGAACAATCTAAAGAAGCGAGTTTTAAGGAAAGGAATCCTGTTCATGAAGATCTAAAACCTAAAGCGACTATTCTTAATTTGGAACCTCAAATTTTAGATGAAGTTTTCGAAGAATACATCAAAGAGGAATATATCAAGCCTTTTTACGAGGATGGAGACGAATCGGTTTTACTGAATTACAAATTTGATAAATTGCTTGCTAAGAATTTTATGAGTGAATTGAAGGATGCGTTAATAGAAAAGCACAAATCCATGTCTGAAAGAGAATCTAAAGCTTTGCAAAGAATGTACAAAAACGTTAAACATGAAGTTTCTTCTAAAGAAGAAGGCAAAACTTGTTCCGATATTGAAAAAGGGATTCCTCTTCCTCCTCCTCCTCTGCCTTTTAATACTTCTTCGTCCTTGAATGGCGATGATGGTCTTAGAAATAAACAGAAAAATATACTGCAACCAAGTCCCGATCTTCTAAAGTCTGGAAATGATGATAAGGAAATTAATTTGAGGAATGAAAGCGAAATGTCAAAGAACTTTCTTCATAAACAAGATGTTCTGAATAAATTACGGAAACCAACTTTATATCAGAATGAAGACAAGGATAATGATGAAAAAATTGATGTACAAAGGTTTTCAATAGTTGAATGCAAACCGAAATTGCAGTTTCCTGCATTTCTTAAAGTTTCAGAGGAAACTTTTATTGGAAGTGGAGAAAATTCTGAGGAGGAAATCGTTGAATGTGGAGAGGATGGTGAAAGCTAATTTGTATTTTTCACTTGTAAATAATATCTAATAAACTTATTATTTTATTATATATGTTCTGGTGTTGTTTCACATCATGATTTCATTTAATATTTATGTTTTATTTTATCATTAATTGAAGACTTCAAACACTGAATTTATTTCTAAGATATATGAATTAAAAAATCTGGCATCATATTTTTGAGTTCCTTCAGATTTCAGATTTATAATATACGATTTAATAAGTCATGTATTATTGCAATAATATTTTTAGATTCATTCAGAATCGACAATTGTAATTATTTCAAAAAATTCTCTGTTTAATAATAATTATTTCATTATCTTTATTGTTTAAAGCCTTTTAAAACTAGATTTATTTAGAAATTATCATGTGTGAATGAAAAAATCAAAATGTGTTGCAATTATGTATATAGATTGGATAATTCGAATTATTTTTAAAAAATTCTCCATTTAATAATTATTACTTTGATTAATTAAACCCCTTTAAAATTGTATTTATCTCTAAATTATGATATATGAATTAAAAAGTCAAATTTTATTGCAATTATATTTTTAGATCCATTTAGATTCGACAATTTTAATTATTAAAAGAATTCTTCATTTACTGATTACAATTTTATTATTTTTATTATTTGAAGAATTTCAAAAGTAAATTTAAAAATTATGATATATGAATTAAAAAAACAAACTTCATTGCAATTATATTTTTAGATCCATTTAGATTCGATAGTTCTAATTATTTAAAAAAATTAAGTATTCAATAATCATTATTTTATTTTTTTATTATTTCTATCCTCTTAAAACTAGATTTATTTGTAAATTATAATATATGAATTAAAAAATCGAACTCCATTGCAATCATATTTTTATATCCATTTAGATTCAATGATTCTAATTATTAATAAAATTGCCCATTAAATAATTTTTTTTTCATTTAAAGCATTTTGAAACTGGATTTATTTATTATGACATATAAATTAAAACATTCTACTTTATTCGAATTATATTTTTAGATTAATTTATATGCGAAAATGCTAAGTATTTTTTTTAATCTCCATTTAATAATAATAATTTTATTTTTGAAGCCTTTTAAAAGGATATTTATTTTTGAATTAAGATATATCAAATAATAAAACTTTACTACAATTAATTTTTACAAACGCTTAGATTTGACCATTTTAATTATTTAAAAAAATTTGCCATTTTATAATTATTATTTTGTTATTTTTATTATTTGAAACATATTAAAACTATATTTAAAAATTATGATATATGAATTAAAAATCAAACTTTATTGCAATCACATTTTTATATTAATTTATATTCGACGATTCTTATTTTTAAAAATTTTCCATTCAGTCATTATTATTTCATTATTTTTATTATTTGTAGTCCTTTAAAACAATATTTATCACAATATTATAATATATGTAAATTGAGAAATTAAACTTTATTGCAATTCTATTTTTAGATCCATTTAGATTCGACAATTCTAACCATTGAAAAAAATGTTCCATTCAATAATAATTATTTTGCTATTTTTATTATTTGAAAAATTTTTAAACTATATTTAAAAATAATGATATTCAAATTAAAAATTAAACTTTATTACAATATCATTTTTTTAGATTAATTTAGATTTAACAATCCTTATTATTTAAAAAAGTTTTATTATTATTTCATTATTCTTATTATTTTTAGCCTTTTAAAACAAGATTTATTACAATATTACAATATATATATTAAGGAATTAAGCTTTATTAAAATTATGTTTTTAGATCCATTTAGAGTCGAAAATTCTAATTGTTGAAAAAAACTTCATAAAATAATTTTTATTAATTAAAGCCTTTTAAAACTGCAATTGTTGAAAATTTTATATATATATATATATTTATAAATTATAAGATATTAATTAAAAAATTAAACTTAAATGCCAATATATTTTTAGATCCATTTAGATTCGACAATTCGAATTATTAAAACAAATTCTGTATTTAATAAATTAATTATTATTTTAAGTATTCAAAGCATTTTGAACTGGAGTTATTTTAAAATTATAATATAATTTAAAAATGAAACCTTAGTTCAATTATATTGTTAGATTCATTTACATTTTATTATTACAATTATTTTTAAAAAATTACTTATTCAATATTTATTATATTACTATTTGAAGCCTTTCAAAACAAAATTTATTTCTAATTTATTATATATAAATTAAAAAATGAAACTTTATTGTGGTTATATTTTTAGATTCATTTAGACTTGACATTTCCTATTATTTAAACAAATCCCTAATTCAATAAATTAATTATTATTTTAATTATTCAAAGCATTTTAAACTGGAGTTATTTTCAAATTATGATATATTAGAAAAATAATAAAATTCATTTCAATTATCTCTTTGGATTCATTCATACTTTACCACTATAATTATTTTTAGAAAATTACTCATTCAATAATTATTGCTTTATTATTTGAAGACTTTTAAAACCAGACTTATTTGAAAATTATAATATATAAATTGAAATGTCAAACTATTGCGATTTTACTTTTAGATGCATTTTGCTTCAAAAATTCTAATTGATTCAACAAAATCTGAATTGAATAAATTAATTATTATTTTTATTATTTAAAGCATTTTAAACTGGAGTTATTTTTAAATTAAGATTTTTTGTAAAAATTAAACTTTATTTTGATTATCTTTTTAGGTTAATTTATATTTTATTATTACAATTATTTTTTAAAAATTACTTTATCAATAATTATTATTTTATTATTTGAGGCCTTTTAAAACAAAATTTATTTCAAAATTATAATACATAAATTTAAAAATCAAACTTTATTAAAATTATATTTTTATTTGTTTCTTTATTTATTTTTATTTTATATACAATTCTAATAATTAAGGAGAATCTCTATTTAATTATTATTTTAATTAATTGAAGCCGATCAAAAATCTAATCTTTACTAAATTATGATAAATAAATTAAAAAGTCGAACTTCATTGCAATTATATTTTTTGATCCATTTAGGTTCGACAATTCAAATTAATTAAGCAAATTCTGAATTCAAGAAATAAATTATTATTCTAATTATCTGAAGCATTTTGAACTGGGCTTATTCTTAAATTAATTTAGATTCATTTAGTTTCGACAATTCTAATTATTTAAACAAATTCTTTATCTCAAAAATTAATTATTTTTTAATTATTTAAAACATTTTAATGCTGAATTTATTTATAAATTATGACATTTTTCGATTCATTTGTATTCGACAATTCTGATTATTTAAACAAATGTGCCATTTAAACAGTGAATCTAGAGCCTCTACCGGATAAAAGGAAAAGCTCCCCTGAAACTGACAAAAGTGACAGAAGCAGACGAAGTGAAACGAAATATATTTTTCGGAGTGTTAAATAAAATATTCTTATATAGGAAATTAATGAAGGACATCCTATAAGTTATAAAGAAACGTTTCAAACATGCCACTGCCTGCTGCATTAGCAGCCCGCTTAGCAAAAAGGGGATTAATTACAGGATCTGAAAATCCTGGTGAGCATAACCTCAAATTTTGTATAAATTTGTTTATTTCCTTTATGGACTTACATTTTCTGCAAGTTTTATTAAATAAACGTATAATTATTTTGGTTCTTCATCTAAAATAGATAGCTTTCAATCCCAATTGAAAGTAAATGTGTAGATAATTCGAAAAGAAAACCAATTTGTAGGTTAACATTTCTGTGCAGTGTAACAGTAATTTTTCTCATGTTTTAAGTTAATTATTATAATAATAAACTGAAAATTACATAAAAAATCAAATTTTGTTACTATAAATGTTTAGTTTGATGATTGTACCTATTTATTCAACTTTTTTTCGATATTTCTATTACATCTGTATATATTGATTCGAAATTCTCATCAATAAATGTTTTTTGTTTACTATAAATACACTGTAAAAAGTACAATGATAATCTACAATTAATTGGAAAAGTTCTTTAATTCTTTATCTTAAGTTT
>JAUELO010000179.1:42342031-42352032 GCA_032357855.1 Amphibolips quercusostensackenii | reverse complement strand
AGTTCGTAGTTTTGTTGAAAATACATTTTTGTAGGTTGAAAATTCAACTATTTGGTTGAAAATTTAATTTTTGTCTTGAAAAGTAATTTTTTTTGTCGAAAATGCAACTGTTCAAAATTCGTCTTTTTGGATTAAAAATTCATCTTTTTGTGTAGAAAGGTTCCTGGTTGAAAATTCATCTTTTTTGGCTGGACATTCAACTGTCTTCTAAAAAATTCGTCTTTTGGCCTAAAGGTTTTAAAATTGATTTTTTTTTGAAAAAATTGTAATCTTTTTTTTTGGTTGAAATATCAACTTTTACATTTTTTTGTTGAGAATGAATGTTTTTGTTGAAAGTTCAACTTTTCGAGGTGAAAATTTAACTGACTTCTAAAAATTCCATATTTTTAGCTTGAAGATTCAACTATCTAGTTAGAAATGCAACTGTTTTTTGTTGAAGTTTATTTATTTTTTAAATTTGACTATTGGGTTGAAAATTCATCTTTGTAGTTTGAAAATTCAACTGCTTGGTTAAAAATTCAACTATTTGGTTGAAAATTCATCTATTTGCTACAAAGTTGAACTATTTTTTCTAAATGCAACTGTTTGGTTGATAATTATTTTTTGTTTGGTTAAAACTCAACTTGTAGATTTAGAATTAATCGTTAAAATTTCAGAGAGATAAATTAAAACAAGAAACGTTACAATTTCATTTGTTCTATTTTTTTATATTTATAAGTTATGAATAAATAGCAATTGAACAGTTATTAATTTAGAAAATATTCGAATAAGCTTAAGAGATATTTAGAAGTTTTGAAAAGATTAAGAAATAATTGAAAACTTGAAAACATTCCAAAAAATAAAAAAATAGATTTTTGAATAATTCAAAAAACAAATTCAGAAGCTTTTTATGAAATTTAAAAGGTTTCAAACGAATAAAAAAATTCTATTAAGATTTTTAGGAAAATTAAAAATGATTTTTTGTCTTAAAAAATTAAATTTAAGGGAATATCTAAAAAGTTTTCCAAAATCTTAAAAAAATAATCTGGAAGATTTTAGGGAAACTTTTTTTTTGCAGAGTTTTTTTAAAGTTTTAGAAATTATTAAAAAAATAATTAAAAATTTGATTAATTCTAGATAGTGCAAAACATAATGTGGATTTTTGAAGATTTTAAAATAAAATGTTGAAGCTCTCTAATTATTTTGAAATGTTTTAAGACAACAAACAAATTTCTTGAGATCCCTGGGTTAAAATTTAAAGTGAATTTTTATCTTTAAATATTTAAAATGATCAGAACAAATTTTCATGCATAAATAACCATTGAATAATTACTAATTTGTAACTCTTTAAAATAAAAATATTTTAATGGCTAATTTAGGAAGTGTTCAGTTCAAAAAGAAGTGTAATCTTTCAATTTTTGATTTTTATAACTTAAAATAGCTTAAAATGATATAATTTTGAAAACTTACAAATTATTGATTCATTCTTTCATTTCGAGCATTGAAAATGATGAGACGGCTGAGAAATCCCAAAAAAAAAATTTTTCGACACTAAAATTCCCGTATAGTAAAGTTTCTGAATAATAAAATTTTCGAATTTCAAAATTCCCAAATCATACAATTACTGAATTATAAAATTTCCGAATAATAAAATTCATGATGATCAAAATTCGCGAGCAGTTCATAATATTACCGAATTGGAAAATTGCCGAATAATAAAATTCCCGACAAAAAATTGTCAAATTATAAAATATATGAATAATAAAACTTTCAAATTTAAACAATTAAACATTATTTTTCTTATGAATATTATTTACTCTAAAAAAATACAATAATCAACTATTTGTATAAAAAATTATTTTTAATGTTTGAAGTTTCAAAAATTATTCTTTAATTTAAAATAAAAATAATTTTAAAAAATTATTTCTGGATAAATTTTTTAAAAATTATGTATATTTTAAATTCAAACAATAATTTTAGGAACCTTAAACATTAAAAATATATATTCTTAAATATTTGATTATTGTAATTTTAATAAATAAATAATATTTATAATTTTTTTAAATTGTTTAAATTCGGGAATTTTCTAGTTGGGATATTTTAGAATTCGGCAATTTTCTGTAAAGAATTTTATTATTCGGGTATTTTCAAATACGGTTCGGGAATTTTTCAATTCGATAATATTATAAGCTGTTCGGGAATTTGATTATTCTGGAATTTTCCAATTCGGGAATTTCATTATGTGGAAAATTTTTTATTCGGAAATTTTATTATTCGGGAATTTTACAGTATCGGGAATTTTAAACGGTTTTAATTAAAAATTGTTCAATTGAAAAATGCCAGAAACTTCCATTTCATATGTGTACATTATTCAGCGTTTGAATTATACAATTTTTAAGCTTTAATTTCAAAAGTTTAAAATTCAGAAGCATTCCACTTTGAGTGTTTTAATTTACAGTTCAGTTTTTATAACTTTAAATGAAAACATTTATGAAGACAATTATTCAGGTCGGAAAAGCAAAATGTTCCTTATCGGGTTTTTATTTTTATATTTCTAAAATTCATGTCTTCGCGTGAAAAAAATGATTTTCAGATATTCCTGATATGTATGGATAAATTATTTCCTAAATTACTTTTATTAAATTACTTGAACTCGTTAGTAAAAGAATTTCGAAAAATTGTTCCTTATCCAGTTGTCATGCTGGTGTCTTTAACTGTACTTTGAAAATTTAGAAAATGGAATAATCCAGATTGTAGATAAAATTAATGGAAACATTAAAGGGATATGAAATATAAAAATAATGGACTGAAAGTGAACACGCTGGAGAAGAAGAGAAGAACTTGGTGTTTAAGATTCAATAAATGATAGAGATAAAAATAGAATGAGATATGAAAAACGTGGAGCAAAATCGATTAGACGATAAATCGTCTGTGATTATTTGGACTATAAAGGTGTTCAGGAAATCGCGAAGGAAATTAATTTTGATAAGCACTTAAAATAATGTGAGAATACATAGTCGCAAGGCAAAAGGAATGAAATTAAGTATGTAGAATGATATCTAGAAAAAAGTGGTGTAACGATGTGTTTCGAAAATCTCTTAATCATTGTTGTTGAAAACCTGAATGGATTTTCATTATTTAAAGTTGTTTTACATCTTGAATTTGAAATGAGAACAATTTTATTCCACAAATAATCCCTTTCAACAAGAAAAATCATAGAAAACATGATGCCACCAATTGAGAAACAATGGATGCTTTTGAATACTTGCGTAGATGAATTAAAACTTTTAAATTATCTGATAAATTATTAAAAATATTATAATGGAAATTAGTATTTAACAAAAAATTAGTATAAAATCATAAAGTTTCGATGAAGATTCAAAGTTTCTAAAAAATTTATCTTGTGTTAGTATTTTTACCGGAAATTAGCATTTTTAAATAAAAATCATCATCAGGACTCGCAATTTTCAACAATTTTAGTTTATGTTAGCATTTTACATCGGTAAGGGGTACCTTTAATGAAAAAATCTTAGATTTCTAGGATTAAGAATTTTTAAAAGAATTTACGTATTTCATCATTGTTAGCGTTTTTTACCGGAAATTGAACTATTTGGTTGAAAACTCTTTTTTAATAAAAAAAAATCATCCCTTTGGTTGAAAATTGATTTTTTCAACCGAAATTTTTACTTTCCATTTTTGTTTGAAGTTCTATATTTATTAATTGAAAGTGCAAATATTTCGTTAAAAATTCATTTATTTTGGTTAAAATTTCAACCACTTGACTGAAAATTGAACTACTTTGTTAAAAAATTATGTTTTGTAAAGATTCATCTGGTTGCGTTGAAAATACAAATAGTTGCTGAAAGTTGAACTACTTTGATAAAAATTAATTTTTTGTTTGAAGAATCATCACTTTAAATACCAATTTCCATCAGTAATCAAAAATATTGTCCTTGCTTTTCTTTTCTACTATTTTATATTATAGCTACTATAAAAATACAAAGACCTTGTAATAATATTAATTTTATGTTTTAATTTGAAAATTGCGTGAGAAAAAAGTATAATCGCGTGCGCAGCGCGCGTGTTTGTTTTCTAGTAAACAAAAAAGAAGAGGGAAGATTTAGATCATTTAGACATATATAAATTTGTTCAGAAGTTGAAAAAAAAGGTAACACAAGTTAAAAGGGTACAAATTTTTAGCAAAATACAGAAATTTTCAACCAAATAGCTAAATCTTGATCTAAAAAAGATAAATGGCAAACCAAACAGGGATTAGTTAAAGTTTAGTAAATTAATAAAAAATAAACGAATTTTCAACAAAATAGTTAAATTTGCGACCCAAAAGATGCATTTTCAACAAAAAAATACCAATTTCGAACAAAATAGATGAGCCCTCAATAAAATAGTTACACTTTCAACCAAACACATGATTTTTTAACCAAGAAGATTAAATGTCTATCAAAAAAAATATATAAATATTGACAGAAAATGTAATAGGTTAATTTTCAGTTTAAAAAATTAATTTTTAAGCATAGAAATTAATTTTGAACCAAAAAGATTAATTTTCAACAAAAAAAGATTAATTTTTAACAAAATATATCACTTTTTAACCAAATTTTGCATTTTTAAAGGAATTTTGAAACTAATAGTTAACTTTTAACCAAAGAAATTAATTTTCAACACAAAAAGGTAAATAAATCACCAAGAAGATCAATATTCAATTACGAGAGACAAATTTTTAACCAAATAGCTGCATTTTTAACTGAAGAAGATTAATGTTAAACCAAACATGGAATAGTTACATTTGCAGGTAAAAATTAATTTACAGCAAAGAAAAATTTTAGCAAAATAGTTCAATTTTGACCAGAAAAAGCGTTTCAAACTATAATGATGAATCGTCAACCAAAAATATGAATTTTTAACAAAGTAGTTTCATTTTCAACTAATTAGTTGAACTTTGAAATGAATGAAGTTATATAAAAATGGTTATTTTTTATTTATTGTGAAGGTGAACTTTTTTAAATTGAAATTTACAAAATTAATAAATTTAAAAAAAATTGATTATTTCAATTTGATCAATTGTAAAGCTAAAAGTTCTAACTTGAACAATTTAAAGTCAAACAATCAAAATTATGCAGTGTTTGTTTGGCTGATTTCAAACTCAAACTACTTAATATGTGAATAAAACTTTAGAGATAAAATATTTTTTGGCTGCAACTATTTAAATTAAAATTGGTTGTAATGTAAAGTATTTTAGGCACTCAGGCTATTTTTAATTTGAATTTAAGAGCATCGAATTGTGTAGATTTAAATTTACTTTCAAAATATTAATTATAGTAAGGACGAAATGACAAATCGTGGAAATAAATGTTCAATGAATAACAGCGGAATTTAAAAAAATACATTTTTGAATATGAGAACGATTTCAAACATTTGAAAATTGTTTATTTAACCAATTTTTTTTTCTGCTTAATTTTTTATATCGCCGTGTATGGATTTCCAACGACCTTAGTATATACAACGCCTAAAGGTAAATTCTTTAATGGCTAATTCTTTTTTTATTATGTTATTATTATTTATTATTTTATTCTCGAAACAAAAATTGTCTATGTCAAACTATTTTTAATTTGAATTTGAGAGCATTGAAGAGTTTGGTAAAAAATTTACATTTAAAATATTTAATATAGTAAGGATGAAATGTCAAAGCCTGGAAATACATATTTAATTATTAATAATGGTATTTGAAACAAAATATTCTTGAATTTGGGAACGATTTCGAACATATAAAAATTGTTTATTTAACAGCTCTTTTTGAAACAGGTAAAATTCAAGTTTAGGAAATTTTTTCACATATTTTAAACTATTGTTTGTTAAGCGTTATTTTGCAATGAAAATAAAGTAGAAAAGTATTATAGAGGATCAGATAAATTGAAAATCGTGCGTTTTATGGAGTTTATATATCAAAAAGTGGTATTTTCTCATTAAGGTTATCGAAGCGTTTTCGCGCTCAACTTTTCTTTATGGTTTATCACTTTTGTATCAATTGTTTTACATGTTTAAAATTTTTATTTAGGAATTGTTGTTTCGCAGTAAAAACTCAATAAAAAATGAGAATAAAAGAATTGGATAAATTGAAAACTTTGCGTTTTATGGTGGTTTTTGTATAACAGAATTTTTTTTTGTCATTAAGTTTATTAAAGCGTTTTTGCACACGTTTTCTCTCTATTGTTTATTTCTTTTCGGTAGTTTTTGAACGTTTTAAATATTAAAAAAAAAAAATTATCGAGCCTTGTTTGAAATAAGTAAAATTAAATTTTTTGTTTAACACATTTCAAACTACTATTTAGTAAGCGTTATTTCACATTATTGCTCATTATTAAGAAGGGTTTCATAAGGTTTTTGTGTAGCAGAAAGTGTATTTTGTCATTAAGCGTATTAAAGGATTTTTGCACTAGACTTTTCTTTATTATTTATTATTTTCGGATAGATTTAAACGTCTTAAATGTTTAAAGAAAAAATTATTCAAATTTGTCGTTTTTATTGCTTTTGGACTATACTGTCCTCGGAATCGCCATACTATGAATACTGTTTTACACTACTTTTGAACGATGGCACTATTTGACTACTATTAAAAAAAAATTACAAAAAATGAGCTTTTAACAAAACTGCTGAATTTGCAAGAAGAGGGTTAAATTTTCAATTAAAAAGATGGATTCACAATAAATTACATAAAGTTTTTACAAAACAGTGGAATTTTCAAGCCAAACAGACGAATTCTCTACAAAACAGTTATAGTTTCACCAAAAAATTCAATAGTTGATATTTGTACCAAAAAATATTTTTATTTGAAATTAAAAACAGTTAAATACAATAAAAAAAAATTTTTTTTTAAATAAAACACATTAATTTTCAACCATATAGTTACATTTATAACCAAAATATTACTTTTGTACAAAAAAAATACTAATTGTTAACAAAATACATATATTTTCTACCAAAATGGTTAAATTTTAAATCAAGAAGATTAATTTTCTATTACAAACACAAATTTTCCACAAAGCACATGAATTTTCAACCAAATAATTGAATTTTCTGCTCAAAAAATTTTTTTCCATGAAATGGAAGTTAAATTTTCAGTTGAAACCATTAATTTTAAAGCAAAAAAGGGAAAACTTTCAACAAAATAGTAAAGTTTTCAAAAATGAATTTTGAACTAAGGTCATGAATCTTCAATCTAAGCATTAGTTTTTAACAAAGTCCAACTTTGATCAAACAGTTGCATTTTTAACTTGGAAATACTGATTTAAAAAAAATGTAATTGTTGATATTGAAAGCACAAAAGATTTTCATTTTAAATGAAAATAGTTGAATATAACAAAAAAAGACGAATTTTATCTGAATAATTTTTAATCTATATTTTGTTTGTTTCTAAAAATTTTGAACTAAGTATTTGAATTTTTAAGCTAAAAAAGATAAAAAAAAATTACCAAAAATGACGTAATGTACTTTTTATTGAGGAGATTTATTTTCCAATTAAAAAAAAAAAACATTCTTTACAGAACAGTTTAATTTTGTACCAAATAGGTCAATTTTATACCAAAATGTGAAATTTGCAAGTACAAAAAGACGATGTGTGAGTGCTTATCAACCAATCCATTTAGATAATAACATTTTCCAGAATAGGAAAAGAAACAATCCAAAAATTTGTTTCATTTCTAAAATAGCTAAAATTTAAAAGCATTCTTTATACGAAAATTTAAAATAAACAAATTTCTTTAATCAAATTGACGTAAGAATTATGTAGCCTCAATTAAAAGAACTCTTAAAATATTCATAGGCAAACCCTAAAGATACGAACAGAATAAAAAAAGATGAATTTTTTAAGAAAAACGTTATATTTTATATTTTAACAAAAAGTATGTTATTTTTAAATAATTTTCAACAAAATACACCAATGTTCAACCAAATAGTTAAATTTTCTACAAAATTGTTTAATTTTTGAGCCAAAAATACGAATTTTTTACAAAACAGTAAAATTTTTAATCAAAGAGTTGAATTATCAAGCCAGAAAGAGGACTTTTAAACAAAACAGTTGAATTTCAACTGAAAAAGGATGACTTTAACAAATTTGTTGAATTTTTAACCAAATGATTCAATTTTGAACCAAATATTACCTTTTTTTACTAAAAAAGATGAGTTCTTAACCAAAAACTTAATAGTAGACTTTTCAGCCTACAAGAATGAGCTTTCAGCCAAAAATAGTTGGCTTTTGTTATTGCTTTCTGTTAATTCAGTTGAAATTTAAGTGTAAAAAAAGAAAAAGGGGAAAGACTGGGAAGCCTACGATAAATAAATAGGAATTTTGATAATTTATGCACTAAAGAAAAACATTCTAAATAAGCATTAAAGTTCATTTTTAATACTTGACAAATTTTATGACACTGTTTTTAAACTATTTGAAAAAATGTTAGCACTATTTATTTACTTTTCAATATCTAAGGTGAGTCCGAAGCCTGACTATATCTGCGATGTGGAGATAGAATAATTTTTTTTTTTAATAAAACTTGAGGGGAGCGTTTTTGACTCCCAAAAGAAAGTTTTTGATCCCAATAGAACTATCAATGAATTTTTTCGTTAGAACTAAAAAACCTTTTTATATCTAGAAAATTATATTTTTTGTATTATTTTAAAAATATTTTCTTATTATATTTATTTTATATATGTAATCTTGGTCTCTGCAAGGTTTTAAATTTACCTTTAAACTACTTATTAACTATCAGAAATGTGTTTTCTGCAAAAAAACATTGAATTCGACAACTTTTAGGTTGAGGATGGTTGAGACTCACCGTGTCCTTGTTTTTTTCCTTTTTCTCAAAAAAATTACGCTATTTCTCCTTTTTTGAGCTCCTTTGGAACTGTGATCCCTGTATTATTAGCGTTAATAAAATAATTGTGGAATCTTAACAGCTGTAATTTGAAGTCTTTACATTTTAGACATTTTAAAATATTGAAATATTTCAATATTCAACACTTAATTTAAAATAAAAAAATTACCCTTTCGCTTTAACCTTTCCCATTTCTTTTTTACCCATTTTTTCTTCTCCCCTTTCCCTCTTTTCCTATCCCATTTTCTTTTTCATCTTGCCTCTTTCCCTTTTATCTTTCCTCTATTTTCCCCTTTTTCCATTTCCGCTTCCCTACTTCCCCTATCCAATTTCCCCTTTCCTTTTCCCCTTTCCCCCTTTTACTTTTCCCCTTTCCCTTCTTCTCTTTCCCCTTCCGCTTTAACCTTCCCCATTTCTCCTTTCCCCCTTTTTCCTTTTCCTTTTTTACTCTTTCCCTTCTTCCCTTTTTCCATTTCCTTTTGCCCCTTTCACTTTTCCCCTTTCCCTGTTTCTCCATTTCTCCTTCCCCATTCCCCCTTTCTCACTTCCCTTTTTCCTTTCCCCATTCTTTCTCCCCTTTTTCCTTTTCCTCTTGTCCCTTTCCCTCTTTCTCCATTGCCCCTTCCTAATTTCACCTTTTTCTGACCCCTTTTCATCTTTTCCTTTGCCCTTTCCCCCTGTACCCTTTTCACTTTTCTTTTTTCCCTTTCCCTTCTCTGTTTTCATTTCCCTCTTGTCCCTTTTCCTTCCTCCTTTTCTATTTTCTCTTTTCCCATTTCTCCTTTCCCATTCCCCCTTTCTGATTTCCCTGTCCCCTTTTCACTTTTACCTTTTCCCCTCTTTCCTTCCCCCTTCCGCTTTAACCTTTCAATTTCTCCTTCCCCCATTTTCCTTTCCCCTTTTTCCTTTTCCTGTTTCCCCCATTTCCTAATCCTTTGTCCCTTTCTCTTTTCTCTTTACCCCATATCCCATTCCCCATTTCCCCTTCATAATTTCTCTTTCCCCCTTTCACTTTCCCCATTTTTCTTTCCTAATTTCTTTTTTCCCTTTTTTCTCTTTCCCTTTGCCCCTTATTCCGTCTTATTTTCACTTTCTCCCTTTCACTTTCCCCCTTTCACTTTCCCCCCTTTTACTTTA
>JAUELO010000179.1:42329109-42341931 GCA_032357855.1 Amphibolips quercusostensackenii | reverse complement strand
CTCTTTTCACTTCTCCCTTTTCCACGCACAGTTTTTTTGGTTTGCGAATTATTTTGATAAAATTCTCTGCTGTACAAGTAAAGCAAAACCGTGATAACAGGAATATGTTGGAAGCGGACACGTAATAGATGATGACGTTAGCGTTACACATTTTTCGTGTCGATTTTTTCGTGTTGTTTTTTTCGTGTCGTTTTTTTCGTCTCGATTTTTTCGTGTTGATTTTTCGCTGAACCCAAGTGTCTAAAACATATTCATGTTAAAAATTTTAGGTTTATTATTTTTTAAATTTAGTCGTTTCAAGTTTTTCAATTTTGAAAGATTTTCAGTTTGAAGTTGGTCTTGCGTGAAAAGTAATGTACTTTTGGTGTTTTTTATTTTAGTAAAATTTACAATAAAATAAATATTTTAAATGTGGATGTTAAGGTCTCGAATCTGTATGTTTTTCTTTATTATTGCAGCTCATGTAAGTGAAGCCTCCACCTCAGGAAGAACTGAATACGACCATATCCTGGAAGATATTTACTTCGTCAGTCCCGTCCTCTGTGCTCACTGTAAGTGTTATACTTTCATTTTAATTATATTTCATTTAAGATTTTAGTCTTATCAAATTGTTTTTAAATGATAAGTCTGATAGCGAGTTATTTTTCCACTTTTGGTTCATCTCTCCTGAATAACGGTCCCTTTTTTTAAAACCAACTTCATCCTATTTTTAAAATTTTTTTCTTATTTAAGGTGGCCACTGGACCGGGAAACCAGGAATTTTTTTTTACCTAGAAAACCCGGGAAATGTTAGGGAATTTTTAAGTGAACTGGATTTTGGTAGAATTTTCAATAAAAACCCTTAAAAAATATAAAATAATGTTTAGTTTTAATTTCAACAGTAGCACATAATAAAGCATCCTTAATGGTAAAAAATATCTGTACAAATATTTATGGAGTATAAAAAGCCAATGTATTAAATTTTATTTACAGATTGCAAAATTCGTCTATTTGGATAGAAAAATCATATTTTATGGTAGAAAAGTAATCTTTTCCGGTAAAAAATTTATCTTTGGTTGCAATTTAACTTTTTTGTTAAATATCCATCTGTTTTCTAAAAGAGTCGTCTTTTTGTTTTGAAGATTCAACTATTTGGAAAAAAGTTAACTATTTTGTTGAAAATTCGTCTCCTTTGATTGGAAGTTCAATTATTTGTTTGAAAATGATCTTTTTGGTTAAAAAATCACTCTTTCAGGTTGATAATTCAACTCTCTTCTAAAAAATTCGTTTTTTTGGTTTGCAAATTTCACTATGTATTTGGTTAAAAATGAAACTAGTTGAATTTTAATCTACTTAATCAAATATTCGACTATTTAGTTGAAAATTCGTTTTCGTAGGTTGAAAATTCTAATATTTGATTTAAAATTCAATCCTGTTAAAAAGTCATCTTTTTTGGTCAAAAATTCAACTTTATAGTGGAAAATTCGTCATTTTTTATTGATAATTAGTCTTATGGTAGAAAAACTATCCTTTTTGGTTAAAAATTCATCTTTCTTTGTTAAAATTATCTTCTTTTTTTTAAATTTAACAGTCGTCTAAAAAAAATCGTCATTTTGGCACGAAAATCCAACTGTTTGGTTAAAAATTCAACTGTTTTTGTTGAAAATTCATCCATTTTTATTAAAGGTTCTACTATTTAATTGTAAATACAACTGTTTAGTTAATTTTTTAAACATTGAATTCTTTAGTTGAAAATCCATCTTTTTTGGTTAAAAATTATTTTGTTGTTGAAAATATACCTTTGTTTGAAAATTCAATTCATTTTGTTAAAATTTTCAGTTAAAAAAATTATGTCCAACCAAACTGATGAGTTTTAAAATAAATGGTGAATCATCAACTGGAATAGTTAAATTTTAAATCAAAAAGATGAATTTTAAAACAAGAAGATTAATGTCTACCAAAGAAGAAGAATTTTTAACAGAATACATAAATTTTTAAGTAAAAAGTTAAATTGTCATCCAAAAATTAAGTAGTTAAATTTGTAGTTGAAAAAATTAATGTTTAACCAAAGAGATGAATTATCAACTAAAATCATGGAATATTTCATCGAAATAGTTACATTTGCAGTCAAATTTTTTTCCAAAAAAGAAAATAATAATAAAAAAAATAGTTATATTTTCAAAGTGATGAATTTTCAACTAAAACTGTAAATCTTTATCTAGAATAATTGAATTTTCAATAAAAAACATTAATTTTTCAATAAAAAAGATAATTTGTTTTTAATTATAAATGATTAATTTTCAACTAAAATGATGAATCTTTGACTGAAATAGTGAAATTTTGTACTAAAAAAATGAATTTTCAACTGAAAAAGTATATTGTCGACCCCAACAATGGAATAGGTTAATTTGTAGTTAAAAAAATTAATATTCAACCAAAGAGATGTATTTTCAACTAAAATGATCGAATATTCAATCGGATAGTTACATTTCAAGTTAAAATTTTTTTTAACAAAAAAAAAAATATTAAAAATACTTACATTTTGAAAGTAATAAATTTTTAACTAAAATGGGAATCTGTATCTAGTATAATTGAATTTTTAACCGAAAAGATTAATTTTCAACTAAAAAAAGATAATTTATTTTCAATTATAAATTATTAATTCTTAACCAAGACTAATCATTTCTACACAAAAAGATGAATTTTAATCTAAGATGATGAAACTTTAACTGGAATAGTCAAATTTTCAACTAAAAAAATGTTTTCTCAACGAAATACATGAATTTTCAACTAAAAAAGATCATTTTTGAACCATAAATTGAATAGGTAAATGTTTAGTTTAGAAAGTGAATGTTCAATCAAAAAGATGATTTTTTAACTAAAAT
Organism: Amphibolips quercusostensackenii; assembly: GCA_032357855.1. Taxonomy (NCBI): domain Eukaryota; kingdom Metazoa; phylum Arthropoda; class Insecta; order Hymenoptera; family Cynipidae; genus Amphibolips; species Amphibolips quercusostensackenii. Next base: position 42,339,067 of record JAUELO010000179.1, on the reverse strand, counting down.
GATGGAATATTCAACTGGAATTCTTACAATTTTAATTTAAAAAAATTAGTTTTTAACCAACAAAAAACAAATTTTTAACAAAACAGTTAAGTTTGCAACCAGAATAGTTAAATTATAAATAAAAAAATTAAGTCTCAGCCCAAGAAAAAATTAATTTTCAGGAAAATAGCTCATTTTTTAACTCAAGAGATAAATTTTCAATTAAAATGATGAATCTTCAACCAACATAATTAATTTTCAACAGAAGAGTTTAACTTCCAACCAAGTAATTAATATTTTATTCTAAATAAGATTTATTCTGAACGAAAAATGTATTAGTTGATGTTTCAGACAAAAAAGATTTTAATTTTTGATTGAAAACAGTTGAATTCAATGATTGAAAATTTAACTAATACTTTGTTAAAAAACAGTTTTTTTTATCTAAAAATTTAACTATTCTGGAAGAAAAATTAATTATTTTTTTTTAAATACGTTTTTTTTGTAAAGAATTAGATTGTTAAGAAAATTTTAAAAAATTTGAAAATTTATTGAAAATTAAAAATTTATTGTCTTTCTCTTTTTGTAATTGTTATTTTTGTCTCTAATGAGCGAAAAATAAGGTAGTTTGGAAGTCTGCTTTTTAATTGTAAATATTTTTCATGCTTTTTTATCATAGCAAATTTTTTCATAAGAAAATAATTATCTTGTTTTTTAGTGAAATTTCAACTATTTGGCTACAAATTAACATTTATTACTTAAAATTCTAACTATTTGCTTGAAAATGTATGTACTTAATGGAAAATTCGTCTTTTTTATAGAAAAATAATCTTTATGTTTAAAATTCCTCTTTTTTATAAAAATTTTAATTATCTTATTGAAGATTCACCATTTTAGTTGAAAATTGACCAGTTTGGTTGCAAATCAATTTCTTATCTGAAAATTCAGCTGTTACATTTTTAGTTGAAAATTGATCTTTCCTAGTTCCCAATTTAACAGTTTGAATGAAAATTGCTTTTTTTTAACGTAAATGCAACTATATTGTTCAAAATACATGTATTTTGTTAAAGAGTCGATTTTTAATAGAAAATTATCTTCTTATTTGAAAGTTAATCTATTTGTCTAAAAATTCTTCCTATCGGTTAAAAATTGAAGTATTCCAGGTAAATGTTTATTCATTTAGTTGAAAATTCATCTTTTAGGTTGGAAATTAAATTACTTGGTTAAAAGTTGAACTCTTTGATTAAAAATTATTTTAACTTTTTAATTATTCAAAATTATTTTTTAGTTGAAAATTCGTCTTTTTGGTAGAAATCAATCTTCCTGGCTGAAAATTCATCTTTTGGTCAAAAATTAAATTATTTTTATATAAATATTCATCATCTCAGTTAAAAATTTATCTTTCTGGTTTCAAATTCAACTATTCTAGTCAAAGATTCACAATTTTAGTTGAAATTGATTTTCTGTGTTTGAAAATGTAACTATTTTTTTGTCAGTTTTTTTTGTTGAATTTAATTTTTTTAACTAGACATTTAATTTATTCTACTCGAATATTGAAAATTATGTTTTTCTTTGAAAGTTAATCTTCTTGTCTGAAAATGCCTCCTATCGGTTAAAAATTGAAGTATTCCAGGTAAATATTTATCATTTTAGTTGAAAATTCATCTTTAAGGTTGGAAATAAAATTATTTGGTTAAAAGTTGAACTCTTGTTAAAAACTTTTTTTTTAAGATTTATAATTTTAATTAAAAATTCATTTCTTGGGTTGAAAAATGATCTATTTAGTTAAAAAAAAAATGTTTTTTCTTTGGACGAAAAGGGATTTTCACCGAAAATTTAATTCTTTTGTTGGAAATTTGTTTTCTTTTTGGTTGAAAATGATTTTTTTTCCAACTGAAAATATACTATTGTACCAGTTAAATATTCCATAATATTAATTAAAAACTCATTTCTTTTGTTGGGCATTCATTTTTTGACTCAAAATTCAATTATTCTATTTTTTTTTTTTTTTTTTCAGTTGAAAATTCGCCTTTTTTGGTATAAATTAATCTTCTTGGTTGGAAATTCAGCTTTTCCGTCTAAAGTTAAATTATTTCGTTTAAACATTGATCATCTTAGTTGAATATTTTATAGTTTTGCTTGAAAATTAATCTTTTTGGTTTTTAACATTAATTATTTAAGTTTTATTTGACGATTTATTTTTTTCAGTAAAAATTAATTTTTGTTAGTTTGAAAATCCAGCTATTTCAGTTGAAGATTCATCGTTTTTGTTGAAAACTCATGTTTTTGGCTTAAAATTCAACTATTCCAGTTGAAGATTCATCATTTAAATTAAAAATTCATGAGTTAGGTTAAAAATTAATTTTATTAAGTAAAATTGTAACTATTCCATTTTCGGTTGAAAGGATGTTTTTTTTAGTTTAAAATTCAACTATTTCGTTAAAAATGTTTTTTTTTTCAAATTATATTTTTTGGCAGAAAATTAATCTTGTTGTTTGAAAATTCATCTTTGTGGTTGAAAATTAAAGTATTTCAGTCAAATATTCATCATTTCAGTAAAAAATTTATCTTTTTGGCTTAAAATTCAACTATTCTAACTAATTTTTCTGACTGAAATTTTAACTTTTCCATTTTTGTTGAAAATTTATATTTTTTAGTGGAAAATTCAAGTACTATTTGTTACAAAATTCAGTTACTTTGAAATTTTTCGCTTTGTTGCGTTAAATGATGTTTAGAATGAACGTGATAAATGAAAAGAAGTGTTCGAGTTTTGCGACAAATATGAATATTTTACTTTTATTTGACCGGGAATTTGGAATTGTCCGACGAATCGACTCCATGACCCCGTGTCTGATAGTCGATCGTGTAAAAATGAGTAAAGCGTACGTCTAACTAATTTGATAATGAATTGTGTGAAATCCTGGAGGATAAATCTTGAGTTTATTATTTGTAAACATTCGCGTCTGTTTTTGTTACAGGTGAAGACTATATTTGGGGTACCGGTAAAGTCGGCTTCAAGTGTAAAGGTAAGAATAAATTTTTATCAAGATTGTCGATCGTTGGCAACGCAGGCAGACAGCTTGACGTTATACCATGATTAATGTTTCCAAGATACTAAATAATTCACAGGCAATAGATGCCTCTGCTGTCTGGGTTGCGATCTATCGTGTGCATAGAAAATAGATAAAGATTTCATATCATGTAAAGTAACTTGCAAACGCCTGTCTCACATCTAAATGTGTTTATCTCTTGATGATTAGACTTTTTTTCCTTGTCTCCTTGTAACATCTGCTGTCTCTCAAGGGTCTTTGGTTATATATTATCGCACGCAAATGGCTCCCGAATTACGTGCTAACGTCACTTGAGTTTGCACTAGAATTTGAGCTGGTTGTCTGGAAAAATTAGTCGTAAAGACGTCGCGATTTAAATAGAAAAAGATAAAAGGCGAGATTTGTGAGAACTATGATAAAAATGTTTTTAATGCAAAGAGTTAGAGTGGAAACTCATATATCTCTGATAAAATATGCAAACTTTCGAGATGAATGAAAGTGTAAAATTTACTTGAATTTACGAAATTTCCAAAAACTAAAACTTAGAATCTTGTACTCTCCTGTTGAATCTAAAATAGTTTCAATTGGATGAGTTCCAAATTCTGATGTTTCGGATTCTTAAACTTGAAGCGTGAGATTCAGATTTTCACTTTTGTAGCTATATTGATTCTTATGAAAGAATCAGTAAATTTCCTCCGCTTTGGTATTTTGAACTTTGAAAGGCAGTAAAGCAGAAATTTACGAAGTTGACGTTAGCAGGTGCTTTCATGTATATCAGATTGTATAATTCCCGTTTATTTAGCGATGCTAAGACTTGACATTGTTATTATTTTAATTGACACGTGAAGATCGTTGTTAAAATGCGAAAATATTGCGATGGTTAAGTACATGTTTCGCAAAGATAAATTAATTATTTAAAGCATCTAATTTTGCCTATATATTCTCGGTTATCATATTTAACTAACAAAGGCCTTCTACTTCATTGCATATCTCGTCACGTGTATCTCGTTCGTGCCAGATGTCGAGTAATCTAAATGACGCGATTTTTTATGGATAGGGAATATCGTGGGACGTGAGACGCGACATAAATAAAAACCTAATTTTTTTCCTAGACTTAATGAGACTATCCTGCATGTCCTTTTGTAAATTGTGCATAGCGTCTCGGACGTCCAGTGGCTCGAACTAATGGATTGTACAACTTTACCGAATTTTACATCTTTTCCCCTTTTTACCCTTCTTGGCGTTTATTTGCTTGAATGTGAACGCTTTGTTAAACTTTCAACTTTTTGGATAGAAAATTCGTGCTTTTGGATTAAAAATTTAACTATTTGGTTGAAAATGCAAATTTTCTTCCAGAAGAAAACTATTCATTTTTGTACCGGTAAAGATGAATTTTTAACAAAAATTCATTTTTAAACCAAGAGAGATAAGTTTTATTTTCAACTTAACCGTTGATTTTAAACCGAATAGTTAAACTTTCAAACAAAAGAGACCATTTTTTAACCAAATATTTTTATTTTTGACCAAACAGTCGAATATTCAACATAAAAAAAAAAGAATGTTCAAACCAAAAAGATGAATTTTCTACAAAAGCGGTGAATTTTCAAGTAAGAAAGATTTTTCAGTCCAGCAGAAAAAAAATGAAATCAAATTGTTGAATTGTCAAGCCAAAAAGACGTATTTTCTACAAAACTGCTTTTTTTACAAGATGTTCATTTTCAACCAAATAGTTGAATTTTTAAGCCAAGAAGTCTAATATCCTACAAAATAGTTGAATTTTTAACCTGCAAATATAAATTTTCAATAAAAAAGTTTATATTTAACCAAACAGTTGAATTTTTTACCAAAATTTTGATATTTCAAGCCGAAAAAATGAATTTTCTACAAAACAATTGATTTACACCCGAATTTTAACAATTTTAACCCTAAAATATGAATTTTTATCAAGAAAGTTAATCTTTAACCAAACAGCTGCATTTTCAAACAAAAAATTGTTCATTTTCAACTATTTTATTGAAAATTCGTTTTTTTAGCTGGATTTAACTGTTCTTGATTTAATAGAAAAACATTTTTTGGTTCAAATATCAACCATTACCTTTTTTTTTTGAATTTGTATTTGGTTGAAAATTCAATTGTACTTGGTTGGAAATGGAACTCTTTTGTTAAAAATTCATTTTATTGGTTAAAGATTTTTTATTTAAGTTAAAAATTTATCTGGTTGAAAAAATAACTATTTTGTGAAAAATTCGCCTTTTTGATTAAATATTAATATTTTTAATGGAAAATTTCATTATTCAATTGCTTGTTTAAAATTGATCTACAGTTGAAAATTGAACTATTTATTGTTGAAAGTGGAACTATTTTGTTAAAAATTCATTTTAATGGTTGCAGATTTATCATTTAAGTTGAAAATTCATCTCTCTGGTTGAAAAATGAACTATTTTGTTGACAACTCGTTTTTTTTTTGTTTGTTTAAAATTAATCTTTTCAACTGATAATTATAGTATTTCCTTTTTAGTTTAAAAATGATATTTTGTTAAAAAATAATTTTATTGGTTGAAGATTCATCATTGCAAGTAGGCTGAGAAATAAATATTTCATTGAAAATTCGTCTTTTTTGACTGAATATTAATCATTTTAACTGAAAATTTCACTATTTCACTTTTGGTTGAAAATTAATATTTTTTAGTTCAAAATTCAACTATTTGCTTAAAAATTCGTGTATTGTTGAAAATTCCTTGTTTTAGTGGTAAATTAATCTTCATTGTTAAAAATTCATCTTTTGGTGGATAACTCAACTGTACTTGATTAAAAGTTAAACTTTGTTAAAAATTAATTTTTTTGCTTGAAGATTCATCATTTCAGTTGAAAATTCATCTCTTTGGTTGGAAAATTAACTATTTTGTTAAAAATTCGTTTCGTATTGAGTTCAATACACTCAACTCCCGATATAAGAATAGGTTTGGGCATGTCTTGCAGTGGCCTTGATCTTGAATCGGGAGAATCCAAACGTAAATAGACAGGGCTTCATCGCCTCTCTTCTGGCCCCGCGGCTCGTCTCGTCATGAAACTGTGGGTGTTCTAGGAATATCGTAAAGCGGGTGTTCTTATATCGGGAGTTGAGTGTATGTTATCTACAATAATTTTATTAAAAATAATTTATTCTTCTATTTTCGTGAAAAATCACCCGATTACCCCTGGTTTGAGATCATTTTGGTCGGGGAAGTTTGGGATTTCATTATAGACTTAATCAAAATATTCTGTTTTAAAATATTTTGATTAAGTCTTGTACAAAGAGAATAGATAAAATTTGATTTTATCTATCTGAGAATTAAATGTTTTTTTCAAAGAGTTGATTTTTTTATGGACGAGTGAAACTTATTTATCGGAAAAGGAATTATATTTTAACTTTTTCTATAGAAGCTACTAATTTTTAAATTAAAGTTTTGGTAACTACCGTTTTTTCCATAGAAATTAGAAAACTCAGTTCGTAGGTTGGTTTAAATTTAAATGGCAATTCAGTGATGCATTTACCCTACATAATAGGATAAACGATATGATCTTTTACAACGGAAATACGGTTTTATTCATGAGGTCCATCGAGATACGGTATCAGAAGTTTGACATACAATGCTTTCATTGCAGGCGAGTATTTTATATTATTTGTGAAAAGCTAAAATGTTGAAAGTCTAGATCAGATATTTGAAATTGGAACACACAGCACAATAGGACAGAAATTTTCATGTTGAAAAAAAGTGGTTCTCACCTTTTGTAAACAAATATATGGGTGAAAATCAAAATGTTGGAATTCATCGATTTTGAAATGAATGGAAAAACAGTATTTCAGATCTAAATGATTTTTTTTTTTTTACTAATTACAGTAAGTGTAAAAAAAACTATTTGCGAGATGAAGTACGCTCTTATTTTATAATTATATGTTTTTTGCATTTAAAATAACAATTAGATCTGCTTGTACAATTTTTTTCTTGAGATTTTTAAGCAAAATGTCTTAATTATCCTAATAATACTTATTTTCTTGATATTTTTACATTGTAAGGTAATTATATAAACTAATTATATAAACTAATTATATTGAACCATCAATTAGTTTCATATTGTTATGGTTGTTTATTATGATTGTATGTTTAGAAATCATGTTCGTGTTGTAAACCGTTATAATAAAAGTAAAGTTTGACTTCAAATTTATTAAATTTTGTTCAAGTTATTTTAAAGATCTTAAAAAATCATTAATTAATAATCAATCTAAATGTGAAAATTAAACTTTTATGGCATATAATTACATAATTAATATTCCGGGGACATGATATTGTCAAGTTTATGATTTTCACCCATGTAGATTGTAGAAGCTTTTCTTGAAATTCTTCATGAGTTTTTTTTTAATTTACCCATTTTTGGAAGATAGTCTGTAATGAAATACAAAATCTTTCATGTTGACTGAGAGACCAGAAGTTCCCTTATTTATTCTACCGTTACTTTTTTATATAACTAGAATTAAACAATTTTCCTTGTTGATTCTCACGTAGCTTTCCATAATCGTCCTGTTGTTTTTATACTCTTTGTTTTTGATAAAATTTTACGCTCGTATTTAAGGTTTTTTAAATGAATAATTATCATGTTAAATTAATTTTATAGGTATAGAAATGTACGTTTTTTATAAAACCATTTTGCAATGAATTTGCAATTGCCTGAAATATTGACGTCAGAAAAAACCTGAAAATCAGGCATAAGTCAGGGATTTTGAAAAAATCGTGCAAATCAGATAATTTCTATAAGAGGCACTTTAAATAACTGTCAAGGATAATAAATTTGAAATTTTAAAATTTTAAATTGAAACTGTTTCTTTTTCATACATAAAACATTCAATGTAAAAAATGTTACAAGATTAAGATTCTGGTATTTGAATATTAATGGCCAGGGAAAACGGTAAATTGGCTAGCGAAAAAGTAGTGAATTTTGAAATGCCGTTTTGCGACCACTGTGATACAATACTCTTGTTAGTATTTGCCTTTAGTTTCTATTTTGATTTATTTTTTTGCAGTTTCTTTCACTTGACGATTATATTTTCAGTTAGAAATTTTATTATTTGCTTCAAAGTTCAATAATGTTGTTTAAAAGTTTTTTTTTGTTTAAATTCAACTATTTTGGTAGAAAATTAACTTTTTGCAAAAAATTCATATTCTAGTGTTGAAAATTCAACTCAAATCTTGCTTGGTTGAAAATTCAACATTTTTTTTACATTTTGTCATATTGGCTTAAAAGTTCTTCTGTTTTAGTTGAAATTGAACCACTTTATTTGAAAATAAATTTTTTTTTCAACTGAAAATTTTAATATTCCATTTTTGGTTGAAAATTCAACTGAAATCTTTCTTAGTTTAAATTGAACTATTTTTATGAAATTTCGTCTTTTTGGTTTAAAAACTTATCTGTTTTAATAGAAATTGAAACACTTGTTTAAAACATGATTTTCTTATTTAGGATTTAACTATTTTATTGAAAATTCATCTCCATGGTTGAAATTTTTTGTTTTTTTTTTGTTGGAAATTGATTTTTTTAACTGAAAATTTAACTTCCATTTTTGGTCGAAAATTTAAGTAAACTTCTTACTCGGGAATAAACCTATTTTTGTAAATTTTGTCTTTTTAGTTTGAAAATTCATCTGTTTTAACATAAATCAAACGACATTGTTTAAACATTTTTTTTTTGTAAGTATTTAACTGTTTTTTTTTTTTTTTTTTTTTTTTTGAAAATTCATCTCTATGGTTGAATTTTTGTTTTATTTGTGTTGAAAATGAATTGTCTTAACTTATAATTTACCTATTCTAGTGAGATTGAAGTTGTTTTTCTTGGTTTAAAATTAATTTTTTAAAGTAAAAATTAACGTTTCTATTTTTTGTTGAAAATTGAGGTTTGTAGTTAAAAATTGGTCTTTTTTTGGTAGAAAAATAATCTTCTTGGTTTGAAATTTCATATTTTTTGGCTATAAATGCAACGATTTTGTTTACAATTAATTTTGTTGTGGAGAATTTATATTGCCGGGTTGACATTTTACCTGTTTAACAGAAAATTCGTCTTTTGTCTTGAAAGATTAACAATTTGGATGAAGTTTTTTTCTTTCTGGTTGAAAATTGAACTATTTTGTTCAAAATTTTTTTTTTGGTGAAATACCAACTATCACATTTTCTAAAAGAATTCTCCTAAAAAATTTGTCTTTTTGGCTTTTGAAGTTGTATTTTTTTTGGTTGAAAGTATTCAACTATCTGGTTGTAAATTCAACTGTTGGTTAAAAATTAATTTTTTTTTTGAAAATTCAACTATTTTATTGAAAAAATTCGTTTTTATTGTAGAAAATTCGAGTATTTAGTTAAAAATTGAACTATTTTAATGAAAATTAAAGTATTTTGTTTATAAGTAATCTTTTTTGGTCAAAAACGCAACTTTGTTCTTGAACATTCATCTGTTTTCACAGAAAATTTGTCCTATTCGTTAAAAATTCATATTTTTTGGTTGAAATAAATATGTAATAATATATTTTTTTGTTCTTAAATTCTTTTGTTTTATTTCGTTTATAAAAGATTCTACCTTAAAAATGCTTCAGGAATAAAATGCTGGTCTTTGAATATTAATGGTCAGGGAAAATTAAAAATAGTTTGGGTCAAAAATCAGTGGATTTTGAAAATTAAGTTCTGTAGCCAGCCTGCATTATTAGATTAAAGCTTTCAAGTAAAACCAAATTAGCTCATCAGCGAATTGTTTCTCCCGCAGAGAAACTGAGTTCATCAATTACAATTCAAGTTTCGAACTTTATCAAAAAGATAAGTTTTATCTAAAAAGGTGAAGAAATGCTCTACAGGAGTGCCAAAAGTTGAAAATTTGGCTTGAAGTACAAAGACAATCTTATATCAGTCTATTAT
>JAUELO010000179.1:42314870-42327315 GCA_032357855.1 Amphibolips quercusostensackenii | reverse complement strand
TAGCTGAGCCATCGTATGACCCAGGGGCGGATATGGTTCCGTCGATACCCGCACGCCTTTCAAGAAAGAAAATTAAGCTTCTTTTGTTCTTCCTTGTATTTGCCACTGCCACCATCTATTGTGAATTAGGGAAGATGAAAAATGACCCTCGGAGTTCCTCAGATCGCTCTATAAGTCTATATCGCTCTGTTTAAGCGCTGGACAAATTTTCGGATGACCCAATTGAATATTCTAGCATGTTCATTAACCCCAGCACCACCACGATATTTTTGGACAAAATCTTATAGGCTTTCTTCTGCAGCTATTTCAGCCCTGATTTTAGCATTGATTATTTCTGTGAGAACTTGTTAGATGGAGATATTATCCGAGTTTACAACTTGGAATTCACACTATTTATTGAATTTTTTAATCTGGGAGTGACATCTGTTTAAATTTGAGAATGTTCAATATTTTAACTTAAAGTATTCGATATTCAGAATAATTCAATAAGGAACTGAAATTGAAGCTAGAAAGACTTTTTACTCGGAAAATTCCCAGGGCTGCCACACAGTCACTTAAGTCACTTTAAGTCACTTTTTTCTCAAATCACTTTTTAGTCACATTTTAAAAATAAAGTCACTGTGGGTTTTTTCTTAAAGAATAATATCATTTTAGTCACTTCTTCCAATCAATTAAAACAAATAACCCAAAGATTTCTTAATTTTATTGAATTTTTTTTGAAAATCTTTGAATATTAACCTTTTTTTTAATATTAATCTTTTTTGGATTTTCAATTTTTTCCATTCACCGTTGGAGACTTTCAAATTCACCTTGAATTCTTGTGTACTTTATTAGATTCATATTCACTAATAATTAGTGAATTATAATTAATTAACTTCCATTTATCTGAATTCAATTAATTTTTATTGGATTAAAAAAATTTGATACTCTTCTCTTGAATTATTATTAATTTATCTTGATTTTGTAGGAATTTCATCGATTTGTCTTGAAATCAACGGAATATTTTTGATTTTTTTCGACCAATTTAAATTTATTTGGAATTCACCTTAAATTCTTATTACTTTATCCTAAATTCATTTAAATTCTTTGGAGTTCTCTTGCATTTTTTATTTCACCCACAATCTTTATTTTTACTTGAATTTTTCTAAATTTACTTCATTCTACTCAGTTCATTGAATTAAAAAATTTTTTTTTTTTAAATTCATTCTGAAGTCCTTTAAACTCACCTCGAATTCTTAGCCATTTCATCAAATTCTTTAAAATTATCTTACATTTTCCTCAAATCATTCCCAGCTTAATGAATTGATGCATTTTTTAAATATTTTTGAATTCTTTGGAATTCTCGCCCTGAGTTCGTTGAAATGACCTTGAAATCCACTGAATTCAATGGATCTTTTTTGGATTTTAATTTTTTTTTAATTAACCATTGAAAGTTTTTAATTCACCTTGAATTCTTGTGGATTTTATCAGGCTCTTATTCATTAATTATATTTACTCACATTTATCAGAATTCACTTAATTTTTCTTTTAATTAAAAAATTTTGTTCCTTTTACTTGAATTATTTTCAATTTATCTTGATTTCGTATAAATTTCATCGATTGGTCTTGAAGTCCCTTCAATTCTTCAAAAATATTCACTCCAATTTTACTGAAATCAGCGAAATATTATTGATTTTTTTTCAATAAATTTAGATTTATTTAAAATTGACCCTGAATTCTTATTAATTTATTCTCAATTATTTTAAATTCTTCGTAATTCTCTTGGATTTTTCTAAATTTACTTAGTTCTACTCAATTTATTGAATTTTTTTAGTTTTTTAGAAATTCATCTAGAGTCTTTTACACTAACCTGTAGTTGCTGGGAATTTCGTCAAATTCTTTTCAATTACCTCCATTTTTTTCAATTCGTTACAAATGTAATCAATTCAATGCATGTTTTAAATATTTTTGGATTCTTTGGAATTCTCGACCTGAAATCGTTTAAATTCCCTTGAAATCCACTAAATTTAATGGATCTTTTTTGGATTTTCATTTTTTTTTAATTTCATCAGATTTTTATTCACTAATTCTATTCACTTCCGCTCATCTGAATTCAATAGACTTTTCTTGGATCATATCTTCATCATCATCTTGGATCATCATGATTTAAAAAAATGTGTTCTATTCACGAATTATTGTTAATTTATTGTTTGATTTTGTATGAATTTTGTCGAATCTCTTAAATTCATCTTAATTCGATCGAATTTGATGTGATTCGTTTTTTCTTTCTATTATTTTTTCAATTTGCAAAATATGTGTTAATTCTAATGGAAATTTTATGATTTTAAAAATTTTGTTTAGTTATATTCCTTCAAATTCTTATGAATTTTGCAAGTCTTTTGAATTCCCGCGAATTATTCTAAATTCACTCAAATTTAACTGAAATCAGTAGAATATATTGGATTTTTTTCAACTGATTTGAATTTAATTGGAATCCACCTTGAATTCATATTAATTCATTCTGAATTCTTTAAAAAAATTGAATTCTTCGGAATTCTCTTTTTTTTTAAATTCTCCTTGAATTATTTTAAATCAATCTGAATTCTTCTGAATTAACTCAATTCCGCTCAGTTGAATGGATTAAATTTGTTTGTTTTTTAATTTACTCAAACTTTACTGAAATCAGTGAAATATTTTGGATTTTTAAAACTTTGTTCAATTCACTTGAATTTTGATAAATTTCATCGAAATCTTCTCATTTCCCTTAAATTTGTCAATATTCGCTAGAATTTTATTTTTTCTTGAATTCGTTAAAATTCATCTGAAATTCTTATAAAGTTCGTCGAAATTTTTTGAACTCAAAAGAACATTAGTCATATAAGTCGCTTTTTGTGTTAGAAATTATACACTTTTGGACACTTTTTCGCTTTAAGTATGTCATTTTTTTAAAGTAAATTAGGTTGTAGCAAACCCTAAAAATTCCAAATATTAAGATAATGATAAAAATTTAAAGAGCTGAAATTTGAAAGTTTCCTTCTTTGAAAATAGTTTTGTGGTGGAAAGGCATACACGCTTATCTAGATCAGTAATGATTTCGAGATAAATGAGGTTTCGTTTCCCTATTCTGTCAATCAGAGAAATAATAGACAAATTCGGTATTTAATATTTGCGTCCCTGTTTTAACGAACTTTTCAAATATTTCTTTCATCTTTAAAATAATTATAGGATCTTTGTGAAAAAAATCTTATAAATAAAGCTAAGGAGTTAACAAAAATTTCTCAATGCAAAATAATTTGAAAGATTTAAAATTTCAGACGATCGATTCACTTTTTTATTAAGTGTTTAAATAATTTTTCATTATTGAACTGTATATGTTGACCGGAATAATGAAGCAGAATGTCGTTTTCTGCAAAATTTCTACCATACTTTTTTAGCTCCTTTTTATGTTGACAGTTTTATTACTTACCCATAATAGTTTAAATAATTTTTGTTTGTGTAAATAATTTTTTCGACAAAACAGACAAAATTTTGACTTTTTCTAGATGACATGAACCTGTTGAATGTTGATTTATGGTTTAAATTACATAGTTCAAATTATTTAGAGAACATGTAAATTTGTTATAATTTGTCGAAAAAAATGGTTTAAATAAATGAAAATTGTTTAAAAAATTACGAATGAGTAATGAAAAGTTTCAACATATAAGGTTCTAATGAAATTTATTGAAGAATTAAAAAAAAGGGACCTTATCTGCCTAGTCATTAGTTAGATTTCGACAACGTCAAATTATTTGAACAGTTAAAATACTAGACATTCAAGGGTTTTTAATTTATATCAGTGGATTTTAATGGATTTTAAAGGTTTTAACGGATTTCAAAGCTTTTAACGGATTTCAAAGCTTTTAACGGATTTCAAAGCTTTTCTGATATTTTAAACAAGCTCAACAGATTTCATATGGCTTTATCTGATTTTATGGGGTTTTACGGGATTTCAGAGGATTTGAAAGATTGCATCATTTTTTAAGGAATTTTGAAAGATATTACAGATTTCAAGAATTTTAATGTGATCCTACTTGAGTTTTGTGGGATGATAATGGATTTCTCACGATTTTAAAGATTATAAAGAGGTTAGGATTTTTAAAAAAATTCCAACGAATTTTCGAATGCTAACGGATTTCCAGAGAATTCAGGGAATAAGTGAGGTAAAGTAAAATTTCAAGGGATTTTGATGTATTTCAGAGATTTCAATGTATTTCAAGGGATTTAAAAAGATTTGTGAATTTACCAAGAATTTCGAGAGTATCTCAATTTTAAAAGATTCGAAATGATTTCATACGATTTTATGAGAGAGGTATATTGTGTACCAGATTTCAAAAATAACTAACCCCTCGATTTAATATTTAAAAAATTGCATGGCCCTATTTTAATATTTTTTCAAAATTTATGCTACTATTGGCACTATTTTAAATGTATCAAATGAGACCGAGGTCTGCCTTTACGATTCTACAATTTTATTCCAATTTTCAGCCTTAATATAGACCATTTTTATTTGAAAAGGTTGGAAATAAATCATTTAAAATTCAAATGTTCATAATTAAGCCCTGCTTAATTTTGGTTTGAGAAGCCTCGAAAATTTGAAAGTAATGCTTAGTTTTGGTTTGAGATGCCTTGAAAATTTGTAAGTAATTAAAACTCAATTGGATCTGCATTACAGTAAAATTTCTATTTTAATTTCATTTATCAATTCAAACTTAGCTCCTATCTGGAACTAAGAAAGGGACTAGGCAAGAGTTTTATCTCAATTCATCTTGAAAATCGATTTAAAATTTGCCTTGAAGAATTTGACTATATCTTTCCTCTCCTATTTGTCTTCGCATACAAATGCAATTTAAGATAGATAACTTTGTTAGATAACTATTTATGCTCCAAATGAAAAATGAGGAATGAACTCTTGAGAGTAAAGTTCTAAGAAAAGAAGTAGGTTACTGCATTCGTAATATATGTACATTAGTCCGTTATCGGCTTCAGTAATTAGTAATGAACCTCTTGAATCAAAATAAATTTGTGAATTAGTGCTATAAATTCTGACTCTGTAAATGACTTAGCCAAATAATGGAGACGAGAGTGTGAGAAGATAATTCAAGAAACAAATATCCGAATTTTGTTATCTTGCTTGATAGGAAATTTAGAATTGTTACGATTCATATCTCGAACAGTAAAATGACCACGAAATTTACTCAAGTCTAACGAATATGATTTGTGACGAAATTCATTGCTGCTATAAGTACTTTGAGTGGGTGTGACACAATACGACAATGACGATCCCCCAGCTTTGAGCAGTTTAATTTATTTTACATTTTTTCAAGTAAATCATTGAATTAAGCATTTTTTTAAATTCAAAGTAAATTGTAAAATAGTTCAAATACGTTTCCAAAATTTCACATTGAAATTTTATTTTCAAGTAGAATTAAGGAATTTTTTTCTATGTATATGAAATTCATGACATCATTTTGTAGATTGATAAAATGATTTAACTTTAATGAATAAGAAGCAGATTTTGTTAGTATTGAAGATTTTTCAGGAATGAGTAATAGGTAGTATTTGTAAATTAATTATTATGCTGGAAGCTCTCGACTTTTTTGGAATTCTAATATAAGAAGCGTCAATATTTACAACAAAAACTTCGAGACTTTTATTTTATATGTAGGAATAATAGATCAAATTAATCTAAATAAATCGTGATCAGTGAGATATAAAAAATTATTAACTTGGTCATTCTTTATATTTGAGTCAAAATAAAATAATATCTTCTAAGCAATGGCTTGATTTTAGACGCGGAAACGATTTGAAGAACCGAAAATAACTTCTAGTAACATCGTCCCATATTCAACTTGACCAACTCCCGAATATTTAATTCTCCCGATTGACTACTCTTATAATATATTTCAGGTTTTGTAATCTATCTTTTTCGATTAATTGATTCCGCTAATGTTGGTTAGGATACCTTAATTACATGAAAATAAATCAATTGTTTAACAAATTAATTTTTTCAAATGAATATTATTTATCGATTTTTAAAATTATTTTTCTTATCAAGTTTTAAATGAGGAAATGCCTGATCATTCCAAATTATTTTTAAACATTTCAATTTTATTTTGGTCGGGGGATTATTTGAGAAAGTATTTCCTGTTGGATATTTTTTTTCAATTATGTCCAAAATTACTTTGCGATTGTGTTTAAAATTGTAAGAAATGATTTTCGTGAGTTTTGGAAAGTCAGGGAATTTAAAAATGGTAAGGGAATGTCCGGGAAAACCTGAAGGAGTCAGAGAATTTTTGATAAACTAAAGTTGAAGTTTATAGAATTTTGTATGACCGTTGTCCAAAGTTCAGACTCTTCCCTATTCCCCTCTTTTCTCCTGTTTTCGAGAAATTTCCCCTTTTCAGTTTCTTTTTCTTGATTAAATGCAAACTGAATTACGAGAACCAATAAGAAGATCCAAATATTTTTTTTTGAAAGTTAATTGTTTTTTATTTAAATAGTCTACTATTATATTTTGAGTTCAGAATTCATATCTTTTAGTTACAAATTCTGTTATTGGTTGAAAATTTAATTATTTGCTTGAAAATGCTACTGTTTTATTAAAGTCATATTCTTTGGTCAAAGGTTGAACTAATTTGTTCAAAATTCATTTTATTGGTAGAATTTTCTTTTTTTTTTAAATTAAACTAAAAAATTTAGCTATTCCATTTTTTGTTGAAAATTGATTATGTTCAGTTAAAAGTTAAATATTACATGTTTCGTTGAAAATTTTTCTTTTTTGGTTGAAAATCCAACTACTTGATGGAAAGTTTTGTATTGTTTTGTTAAAATTTCATTTTATTAGTTAAAGATTTATCTCTTTAGTTGAAATTTCTTTTAGTTAAAAATCAATTTTCGTGAATTTATCTATTCTATTTTTTGTTGAAAATTGATTGTTCTCAGTTGGAAATTTTACTATTTGGTTTGAAATAAACTTTTTTGGTTAAAAATCCATATTTTTGTGTTGATAATTCAACTTTTTTTTAGAAAATTCGTCTTTTGTTTGAAACTTCTCTCTTTCGGTTTTGATCTTTCTTCTTCCAAGTGTAACTGTTTGCTTAAAACTTAATTTGTTTTGGTTGAGCAATCAAATGTTTTGTCTAAAATTCGTCTTTTTTGGTTAAATTCAACTGTTTTTAAATTAAATTAATACTTTTCTTTTATTAAAACATCAACTATTACATTTTTTGTTAGGAGTTCATCTTGTTTATTGAAAATTCAACTACTTGTTTAAAAACTACACTAGTCTGTTAAACATTCATTTCTTGGATTGAAAATTCATCTTTGTAATTTGAAAATTCAACTGTTTGGTTAAAAATTGAACAATTTTGTTGAAAATTTGATTATTTTGTTAAAATTTAATTATTTTGTTAAAAATTTAATTATATATTTTGTTAAAAATTCAGTTATTTTGTTAAAAGTTTTTGTTTGCCAAAAATTCAACGGTTTTGTCTGGAAATTCGTTTTTGTGGATTGAAAACTCATCTTTCTTGGTTGGAAGTTCAACTGTCTCCTAAAAAACTTTTTTTTTCTCGTTTCAAGATTCAACGATTCGGTTAAATGTGCAACTGTTTCTGGTTGAATTTTAATCTGCTTTGTTTGAAAATTCGACCGTTTGGTTCAAAATTCATGTTTGTAGGTTTGAGAGGATTTTGGGCTGTGAAGTCTGCCCTTGTCGCACTAAAAGGGTTTAAGATAAATTTAGAAACAAACTTTATTTTGCATGAACATTATTGCTCTCCTAGGTGCTGGGTTATTTTTATATGCGAAAGAGAAATTTACATATAACTGTCAGGGAAAGTCGAGAGATTTTGAAATTGCGATTTTTCAGCAACCCTCAACATTTATTTATTTTCAATAATTAATTTTTGGGTTCTTTATGAGTTCTGATAGGTAAATAATTTCGCTTTTTTATTGCCATTGAGAGAAATATAAAGTAAAAAGAAAGGAGGGGATTTGAACTTTGCTTTTTTATCTGTTTCTCTTTTTCGTTTTTCTTGATATTGAAAGTAATTTGGTAATTTTTTATATTTATAATTTATTAGAACTTTCGACGCTAAAAACTGAGTTAAAATAAAAATTGAATTTAAATTAAATTTCTTCATTTAACTGACATATCTACATTAATTTAAATAAGAAATTAAAGCTGAAAATGAAAAAATTTCCCTTTAAGACAATTTCAAAAAAATACCTTAATAACAGTTATCGAAATTGTGATGGCGGTTGGACGCAACTGGCACGCGTTTGTCCTCGAATATAATAAAAAAAAGAGGGTCGAAGCGCGATAACAAGCAGCAAGAGAGCGAAGTTGTAACCTGTAACACCTACGTGACTCGGTTTGCATCGGGGCGCAATCCGAGATCCATGGTATCACCAACCAGTTCGTCTCACAGTATGCGTTCCTTTTGTACGTTCGACACGGTTTTCGACACGTTCAGCCTTGTGGCCCCTGGGCCATGGGCCATGAGCCATGGGCCATCCCACGCACATGGTGAATGTTTTAACTTTTAACTTTTAACTATGACCTCTTTCTCCTCCTTACCTTCTCTCTTTCTTACTATAGGATCAAATTCACGGCTGATTCTCAGTTCTCACCTTGAGGTAAACCTTCCCCACGTGTAGATCTCTGAACATTTTTTTTCACCTTGCCTATCACAATGGATCCATTTACCTGAAAAAGTGTTTATTTAAAAAAGAATCTTTAGAAAGATAAACTTAAAGAATGGCAAATTGTGCAACAGAATTGCACAAAAAGCCTTGAGGAGGAGTATGTTTCAGAAAATCAGTTTAAAAAAAATGAACAAAGTAAACTAAAAAAAGTCCGTTTTTGTAACCAAATTTCACAAAAAGACTTCAAATGGGAGAAGATCATTAGAGACAGTTATATACAATGGAAAAAGGAGAAAAAACCAAGTCGACCTCACTCTCATTTAGCCATAGGTTTTTAGTGTCGCTGAATCTGAATCCTGGTTGGTTTGATTCGGCCAGATCGCTTTTCGTTCCTAACCTCAAAAAAATGAAAACAAGTTTTAACTTTAACCACTTTTTGAAGTATAGGAATGAAATGCGATCTGAACAAGTTAAACCTACGCCGGATTCGGATTCATCGACCCCAAAAACTTATAGAAATGTTTGTCTCGTCTGGTGGACAAGACTTTTTTTCGTGTGCCTGTGAATTC
The DNA here is from genome assembly GCA_032357855.1 of Amphibolips quercusostensackenii. Lineage (NCBI taxonomy): Eukaryota > Metazoa > Arthropoda > Insecta > Hymenoptera > Cynipidae > Amphibolips > Amphibolips quercusostensackenii. Next base: position 42,318,079 of record JAUELO010000179.1, on the reverse strand, counting down.
TATATTCTATTCTATAGGAAATGAGACAGGTTGAAGGTATTTTGTCAATTTTGAAAGAAGATATTTAAAAAAATAATTCAAATTTCAATGCAATTTAATATAATAAACATTTTACAACGTTGGAACAAAATAGTTGGAAAAATCCGAAGGCATCTCGTCTGTAAAAAAATAACAATAAAAATCAAATGAATATATCAAGTAAATTTGATAAAAAACTCAATATTATTTATTTAATATATTTTACAAAAAATACTTCTTGCATCAGAAAAAATATTTAAATTTTTCCAACATTTTTATTTCAACTTTAAACATGTTGCACCAAGCAAGCAAAAATATTCACAATAATGGTAATAAGTTTGTCCCATTCTGCATAATTTTACCTTTAAAATGATCCCAAGAGTATCGAAAAATATTTATTAGGTCTTATTTAAATTAAAAAAAAAACAGTAAAAATTGCACTATTTTTGCAATATATTTGGGCAAAATTGACAAAGTTACCTTGAAAATGACTTCATTTTTGCTCATTTGATCGAGAATGCCGATAGCTTTCAACATATTTCAGGGAAAAACTTTTAACTCTGATATAATTAACATTAAAAGAACTTAAGCAATCGTCAATAAATAGGTGGTGTCATACTCGTGATCGGTAATGTAGATTCGAATAATATTTATCACTTCAGTCTGCGATTAAGAATAAGTTTGGCACGTGTGAATAAATAATTGCCAATTTACAAAAAGATATACAGATTTACATTGGTCGGGCGAAAAAAATTTGTTAGAAACTTTTATACATGTTTTTAATTGCTTAAACAAAATTACCCAGAAATTCCGAGATAATGTTTTTTCGTATAAGCAATTTAATGATACTATCAAATGTTTTTCATGATGAAAGTAATTTAAAGGAAACTTCAAATTTTAGTGCATAATGAAAAATCTATCCTTTTATTTTATTTTTTTTGAACCTAGTGAACTAGAAGAAAATTATCCTTTTTTTTTGGTCTTTCATAAAAGTTCAAACCCATGAGAAATGTATAGCGTTTTGAGTCACTGAATTCACTGGCAATTTAATTTTAACATCTGAGACTCATGAATCTGAAATCACTTGTTTTGATCAAAAAGAAATTTTCTGTGTTCAAGAAAAATATTCCGAGGTCGCTAGTATCCGTAAATAGTTAATAATATTACCGTTGGATTTCTGTTTTATTTCGAAATCTTTACGGCAATCTTACACTGTTTCCAACCAAGTTGGGATCAATAAACCCAGAATAATGGTTAGAGAAAAAGGATAAAAATGAATTATAGTCGCAGTTATTCAGTTGCTTATATTTATTAGTTTTAGATCCTGATACCATTTTGGGATCGATCTCTTGAACTAATAATAATAAAATGTTTAATTCTTTCGGTTGAAAGCTTGCGACTTAAAATTTTGTATTTAATATTTATTAATTATTTATTAATTAAAAATTATTAATATTTGTGATTTATTTTTATTTAATATAAATGGCCTACGGTCATTGAAATTAAACGCTCAACACCTCTTAAAACTGAACATTTTTTATTTAAAGTAATCAAAACTGAACTGCACATAAAAGCAATCAAAGTTGAACTCGTTTGAATTGTAAATGTTTAAAAAAAGCGTATAAAATGGAAATTTGTAACACTTTTCAATTCAATAATTTTATATTAAATCTGGATATTTATATCAAAATTTTGGTACAGATAGCCCCTTTTCCAGCTTTATTTATACCGAAAAAATCCGGCTATTTATACCGAAATTTCGGTACCCGTAGCCACGGCCTTTAGAAAAATGGTGAAGTTTCAATAAACGATGACTCTTTTTGTGTGATCATTAGCCACTTTTAGTTATTTTTAAGGTTAAATTAGTCACTTTTTACAATTTTTCCAGTGCATAAGTCTGTGACAACCCTGTAAATTCAGAATAACGTAAATTTTTTGCTCATTTTAAAAATCTACTAGAAAAAAACTTAGGAAAAAATAAAGAATTGTAAGTGGGTCGCGGAAAAGACAGGCTGTTTTAATCTTGAAATGAAATTAACAGTGAATAATTCACAGCATTTCCTTCGAATTATAAGTCTTATTTGATCTTTGAATTCTTCATAGAAGTACGTATTTAGAGTTGAGTCAATTTGCATTTGTAAAGAATAAAAATCTAGGCAGCATGGAGTGTTGTTTGGTAGAATAGACCTTTGATTTTGCACTTGCTGTTGCAATAGCAGTTGTCGTAAAAGAAGATTTTTCAAGTGAAACTCTCGTCTATACGCTATAGCGTTTATTCTGTGGAAGAATGCCGATGACACCAACTGAGATTTATATGGAGGCAGCTGATAGCGATTTGGCAAGTGTGTGCGGACTCGCACGTGTGCGTTACGCCTGCACGAGAAAAATCTTAAAGAATTCGACAATTGCACGCGTTCTCAAAGAAATTATGACTGAAGTCCGACATTTTTTCACCGACGCGATTTTATTTTCGTCTACCGCCTGTAGTTCTTCAGCGCGTAAAAATGCTCGTTTACAAAAATATCATGATTTTCGCTTTAGGTTCACTATTTATCATTCGTTTGATCATAATCGCGATATCACGGCTCGGAAAAAAATAGTTTATTGAAATTTAATTGAATGCTCTGGTGGAAAATTTTTACTAAAAAAGTACAAAAGAGTAAAACCATTTTTACAGGATTCTACAGATGCAGTAAATTACAACCCAAATAATAGGAAAGTACAACTTTTTCTATTATTCGGACGAATGTTCTACTTTTTTTGGACTGTTTTTTGTATATTGCTGTACTTTATTGTAGTTTTTAATTTCTTGCGAGAATTTACAAAAAATACATCTGGTGGAGAATGGTTTATGGTGCCGGGCTTTAAATGAAATGTCCTGTGAATTATAATTGACATGTAATTTTGATGTTTGTAGTTTTGATGAGAAGCTCACATTATCAGGATACATATGTCATCACTCAAAATCGTTTTTAACTTCGTCATTATTTGATATTCAATTAATTCGTTGGTCTTACATTTCGGTCAGCATACCCCATACCATGGGGCATAGTGTCCGTCATGTTACTGCCGGTTATCAGAATATGAACGTTGTAGAATAAAAAGTGTACAATATAATAATTCTTGACAGTGTAATATAACAAAAAAAAAACTCAAGGCATGAGCAACACTAAGTAAATGTTTTTTTATGA
>JAUELO010000179.1:42254999-42265442 GCA_032357855.1 Amphibolips quercusostensackenii | reverse complement strand
AAATGTTGCATGTAATCGGTCAAGCAGGGTAAACGCAGGGTGGGTACTCCAAACTGAGGTAAACTTTCCGTAGTGAATCACGGATATCTCCGGCGGACTCTGCTAGAGGCAGCACGTTACAGGCCTGTAAACACGGAAGGTTTACCTCAGTTGGGAGTAAATCAGCTGACTTGCCCTGCTTGAACGATTACCTGCAACGCTTGGTACCCCCAGTTTATTCCGTGTCTTCCTGCCCTCTAACCGGAAAACCGGGAATCAGCCGGGAATTTTGAGGACAGGGAATTAGCGGAGCATTTTTTTGAAAACCGCGAATTTTTCAGCTTTGTTTTTACTTTTGCAATAACTATCGTTTATCTTCAATCATACCTACAAATTCAACAGAAATCTTTTACGCGGCCCTGGCTGCTTACGTTCAGAGTTTGTAGATTTGTGTAGAAGGCCATAACCGAAACCGTGCACAATTCCAGTTTCGAGTGTGAATACGCAGGTAACCGAAATTTATCTGATTAATAACTAATAATTGTCAGAATAAAGTTATAATTTAGGGATACTCTAAATGTTTCGCAAATAAGTTGAAACACCGTTTTTCGAGAAAAACTGATTTGAAGTTGGAGAGTGCCATAATCTCACGTGTTATAAATTTTATGTAACAGATGCATGAATACGGCCGTTTCTCATGTCTGTGGAGCGAACCTGAAGTTCCCCTTTTCATTTCATAGGCATTTAATGGCCATTATATATCTATGACCTTGAAAAGCAGCACTGAAGGTCAGCTCCACAGGCATGAAAAACACGGCCATATCCATGCATTTGTTATATAAAATATCGCATGAATCATGGGGGTGAGGGACTTTATTGATTTGTGTTTGTTTTCAGTACTCTTCAATAAAGTTCCTCTTATCCCCCTTGATGCATAATATACTGTGGTCTTCGAATATAAAATTTGCTCACTTCCGGTCATTTCATGGATATAAAAGTTTAATGTTACCAGATAGAACACAGATTGAAGTATGATTTCCTATCGAAACCCTAAAATCTATATTTTAGATCCTAGTTCACGAAAACATGAATAACTCCTAAACTACGGTCGACAAAATATGCCCTTTCCTTACGGAATGATTTAATTGAAAAGTCTACTATTATATTTTTAATTCATAATTCATCTTTTTTGGTTGAAAATTCATCTTATTCAACTGTTCTAATGTTTTGTTGAACATTCGTCTCTTTTTGGATAGAAAACTCTTCCATTTGAATTGAAAATTCTACTATTTAGTTATAAAGTCTTTTTAGATAGAAAATTCGTCCATTTGGATTGAAATTTCATCTTTTATGGTTGAAAATTAATTTGCTTGAATTTAAAAGTGTATTATATTTTTGATCTAGAGTTCATATTTTTTGGTTGAAAATTCCTTTGTTTTGTTCCACATTCGTCTTTTTGGATAGAACATCCATGGAATGGATGGAATGGATGGAATGGATGGAAAAGGGTCTATTTGTACGTTAATTTCAGTACGTATAGCCATATTTTTTTAAGGTACGTAGACACTTCCTTAAAAATTAAATTATTTGGTTGTAAAAGCAACTGTTTGATTCAAATTGTATATTTTTTTATTAAAAGTTCATGTTTTATAGTTAAAAGTGTATTCGTTTGAATTTAAAAGTCTAATATCATAGTTTTGGTCCAATATTAATCACAAACAATTTATTCTTTAAAATTTTAAATTCATCTTTTGATAGAGAAGCCATATTTTTTTGTTGAAGCTTTATCTTTTTTGTATAAAAATTCGATCATTTGGTTGAAGACTCATCTTCGCAGGTTGAAAATTGAACTATTTGGTTAAAAGTTCAAGTTTTGTTAAAAATTCATCTCTTTTGCTTGAAAGATCAACTATTTGTTTGTAAAAGCAACTGTTTGGTTGAAAATTATTTTTGTTGTTGAAAATTCATTTTTCTTGGTTTAAAATTACCTTTTTTGTTGTAAGTTCATCTTCCCGGGCTTAAAAGGCAAATGTGTTTTAAAACATTCGACTTTTTATATAGAAAACTTAACTCTTTTGTTGAAAATTCATATTTTTTGTTGAAAAATTTGACTATTCGTTTCTAAAAGCAATATATTTCGACTTAAAATCTTAGCAATATAGTAGCCACAATAATGTTATTTAAAAGAATTTATTCCAATATTTTATGAAAAATCACTCTGCTTTCCCTATTTTGAGTGCGTTTTGGGTTGTGAAGTTTGAAATAAGTTTTACGCTAATTTACATTGTATATTTTACCTTGGAGATCTAAAATGTTTAAGTTTTAAAAAAAATCATAGAATAAAGCAATTGGTATTGAATAATTATTATTATAAACCTTTAAAAATCAATTACGAAAAATGTAACTTTTAACCGGGAAAACCGGGAAATAAACCCGAAGCCACCCTGTTCTTCTACACTCTGGTCTTACGAAATTCGAGAAAAGAAAAGTGAGTCAGTACGGTATCAATATTCAGTAATTTTAATAGGCGCATGTGCGATGTTGCCACGTGAATCATAAAAAATGCATGATCAATAATGTTATCAATAAAAATGCTATAAATCTGACACAAGCGACGAAATGGTTCTTAAATCTGCAATTTCTAATTTGTTATGCGAATTCATGCAAAATTATTCTACAAAGATTTCAAGCTTTTGCGATACTCATTTTACGAACTAATTGCAACACTCATGATGCCAAGGATTAAAATTTATATGAAAATGTAGTTTACATAAATTCTATAACGAAAAGTCAAAGAAACTCGATTTATAACTTACAGAATATACACGAGATTCTCAAACTAGAAGTTTTAGATTTTTTATTTTTCATTTATATTCGAGTTCGGTGACAGTGAAGGATTTTATCTGAATTTCGTTTTCAACGTGATCTCGAAACGATTATGAAACTCGCGCTTGATTTATATGCGGTGTAAAATACGAAAATCGTACCCGAGCCAGGCAATTTCAGACTTTCTGCCATGAATCGCTGCGGGATATCGCACGAAAGATTCGTCCATGATTTCGGTGTCAAAATGTATTGGACACGGTGTATCATTATTTGCAATGGAACTCTCCGATAAGCTCGATATATTTTATTCTTTTTTTTTCAATTTATGAAGTTGGTAGGATGAATCATATCAGGGATATCATATTCCATTTATTTTTAGAAAAAAGAACTTTTCTCTATTGACTATACAATCAAAATTTTTGTTTACAAAGTATTCAAATTGTAAAATATATCAATAATAATTACTGAGTTGAAACCCTCGAAAATAAATGATCTATAAATTCCAGATTCTATTTGAGTTCATAGCTGGAAAGCTTCCAAAATCCAAAACCTCACAATTTGGAAACTTTGAAAATCGACAGTGTTTTAATCCGCGTTAAAATAAAATTAATCCGCCGCTAGATAAATTTGACATCTCTGTGAAACAATTGACAGCTAAGTATAACCGTCGATCGATAACAATTATCGGTCATGGGATAAAAATTACTGTCAATTGTTTTAAACACGTGTTAAATTTATCTGGTGGCGGATAAATCTTGTTTTCGCGCGGATTAAAATGCGCCAACGAAACACTTTTTTGAGTGATACATATTTTCAAAGTTCTTCGTTAGATTATTGAGTAAAATAACATCCATCATTTCAAAAAGAGAAATTTCAAAAGATTTCAGAATTTTGAAGATTTGAAAATATTTCAAGGGATTAAAAAAATTTCCAAACTATTTTAAGGGATTTCTACAAATTTCACGAGTTTTCATAGATTTCAACAGATTCCAACTATTTTTGGAGGATGTTTACTGATTTCAGGGATTTGGCGGTATATTAGAGTGTTTAAAAGCTTTTTTAAAGATTCAAAATGATTTTAGAGATTTTCAAAGATTTCAAGGTATTTTAAGAGACCTACGCAATATTGAAGAATCTCCAAGAACCTAATTTAAACATTTCAAAGGATATCAAAGATTTTAGAGTATTTTTACAAGATACAAGTCAAATTGAGACTGAAAACTGAAATTTCTGACAAGAAGGACACAGAATTATTGTAAGTTTAAAAAAAGTCAAAAATCACCAGTATAAATATATTGATTTGAAAATCCTTTTCAAGATGACTAGAGAATTTTTTCCGTTGTTAGAGGCCTTTTTGCGGTTAAAAATATCTTAGAGAAAAGTTGACAAGCCGTAAGGAAACAGAAAAAAAGTGGCAACAGGTTTTCCAAATCATAATTTCGGAAAAATCTTTTAAATACTTGAGAAAGCTGTACTGACAGAATATGTTAGATAAAATTGATATGCTTATGGTATATTACATCACAAGTAGCGTTAAGACAGGTTTTTACGACAGTAGTTAAAACTGAAACAACACTACCTTCTCAAAGTTATTTTTTCGTATTTAAAAGTGATCTTTTTTTCCTACCTCAAAAAAATCTGTTGAATGCCTCAAAACTTTTTACTATGTAATAGAAATACAGCAGAAAAAAGAATAGTTTTCAAATTATGTTATGAAACATCTTTGTAAAAAAGGGTACTGGAAATCCGCCTGAATGAAATTTTTTTCTTTCTTGATTGAAAAATCTTTATTTGTAGAAAAATTGTTTTTTTTTTGTTAGTTGGAAAATTGATCATTTTAGTTGAAATTTATCGCTTTGGTTAAAAATTTGACGATTTTGTTGCAAAATTCATGTGTTTTGTGAAAAATTTGTTTTTTTTTTTGTGTAGAAAATTAATCGTCTTGGTTGAAAATTAGTCTTTTAGGTTTTAAAATTCATCTCTTTTGGTAGAAATTTTATATTTTTTGGTTGAAGTATCAACTATGACATTTTCTGTTGGAAATTCATCTTCGTAGATAGAAAATTCAACTGTCTGGTTAAAAATTGGATAATTTTGTTAAAAATTTAATTATTTTGTTGAAAATTCAAGTGTTTTGTTACAAAGTCATTTTTTTGTCGAAAATTCAACTGTTTTGTTGAAATGTCATTTATTTGGTCAGAAAATTCGTCCTTTTATATTCAAAATTGAAGAGTTGCAGTACAGAACTAGATAACTAACATTTCTATCGAAAATATGTTCATTGCATACAAAATTTTTAAAATTTTTTAAATATCAAATACACATTACGATAAAAGGATTTTTTTAAAATATCACTTTTTGATCTAATAGTTTAAAAGAAAAAATTGATTAAAAGTATTATTCACAATTTATTTGCAATTTTAATGTAATAATAATTTTTGAACCTTTTAGCATGGATATTGCCTGAAATTATTATCATTTAATGAAGAAAAAAAAATTATTTTATTTCTTTCTGGTTTTTATCAAAAAAATGTCTACTGTGATATTGCGATTTTCAATTTTGATTTTCGCGGAACAGAATCATTTTTTCTATCAAGCATTCTTTATTCTCATTCAGCATCCTTATATTTCAGAATCGTGGTTTTGTTTTTGCGAAAAATTTAAAATTAATTTCTGAATCGCTATCCAAAGCCGATTTTGAAACCCCATTAAATTTTAATCTCAAAATTCTCTATTTTCTCGGAATTGGTCAACTTCTTTACATCGAACACTCTTTATCCGTATTCGGAAACTTAGTATCTGATGGGTTGCATGATTTTATTTCATTTTAAACTGAAAAGCGAATTTTTTATCGCAATTTGCAGTCAATCTTTATCTTATTTTATATTAGTGTGACTTTTAGATTCTCAATTTCCACATCCTTTTCTTCGAACCTGGATAATTTTTTTTTATCAAACTTTTTTGTCCTCATTTCTGCATCACTTCGGCGCGGGAGTGGACAATTGTTTTATCTTTGAATAGTGCTTCCCGTTTTACGGAATGTTATTACGCTCTTTTGAAAAATTCCTTTTTTTTTGGTTGAAATAAATAAATAAATTTGACATTTTAAAATTTTAATTTAAAATTGTTTTGTTCCGTTTTTAAAAGATTCTATGTGTAAAAATGCTACGAGATTAAAATGCTGGACTTTGAGTGTTAATGGTCAGCTAAAATGAAAAATTGGTCAGGCAAAAGTCAGGGAATCTTGAAAATGAAGTTTTTCAGCCACCATGAATTAAGTTTCTTTTTTATTACTTAATTGTTTCTTTAATTTATCTATCTAAGCATTACTTCAGTCAGTACGTCAGCGGAATTACTCAGAACAGATGTTAGTTTGGAACAATTTTCGCATCGCATAAGCATTTTGCAATTTCTTGTTTAGTCTATTTACTTAGCATATCTTGACAGTCATGTACAATCAGAATGTGAGATTAGTTTTCGAGCATGGCATGGATCAAAAGAGCAATCCCAATGTAGGATCGCTTCCGGACTGGCTTCCGTCGGAATCAGCGTCCGGGTTGCAAGAGAGCTCCATTGATTCGCAGATATAGCATTGCAGGTTTGCAGAGGTCACGGGTAATGGAGCGCACCCTCATGGGAAATGGAAAATGGAAAAATGGTAGATTCTACGGAAAAATATATGGAAAACGAACCAAAATAACACCTCCGAATATTTACATTTCTCAGAATAAAATATACACCCCAACCTTTCTTGATGTAAATCACATTTCCATTATGATTTTATCTCTCAAACTGGAATCCAGAAGTTTCACTCGTGACAAATCAGCTGTTGCCAACCGAATTTCCGCATGAAAAGTACTTTCAAAGTACAGCGCGATTTTTATCAGAAAAATTTTTGGGGGATTTATTTTAGATTCTTTATCAATTTGTAGACTTCAGAGTCTTTGGTGAAATTGATCTTTTTAAACTAACAATTCAACTATTTGTTTAAGAGTTGAAGTACTTTGTTAAAAATTTAGTTTTTTTGGTTAAGGGTTCAACCTAATGGTTGAAAATTAGACTATTTGGTTGACTATTCGTTTTATATGCTCAAAATTTATTTTTTAAGTTGAAAATGTAATTTTTTTGTTTGTTAAAAATTAATCTTTTTTGTTTGAAAATTCGTCTTTATATAGAAAACTAATTATCCTGTTTCACGGAAAATTCCTATTTTGGCTTAAAAATTCAATAATTTGGATGAACTTTTTTTCTTTCTTGACTTGGAAATATTTATTTGTTGAAAATTAGTCTTTTTAGTTGTAAAGTTCATTAGTTTAGTTGAAAATTTATCTTTTTGGTTGAAAATTCAACTATTTTGTTGAAAATTCGTTTATTTATTTTTTTAGCTAATTAATCTTTTTACCTAAAATTTAACATTTTTGGACACAGTCTTTCCCGTATTTTCAAGAGACTTTCGCTTTCTCTCGTTTTTTGTCGCCTAAATGCGAACTGAATGAATAGAACCCAATAAGAAAATTTAACTATTTTCCATTGAAAGTTAATTCTTTTCAATTAAAAAGTTTACTTATTATATTTTTGGTTCGCAATTCATCTGTCATGGTTAAAAATTGAACTACTTGGTTGAAAGGTGAATTACTTTATTAAAAAATCATTGTATTGGTAGAAGATTTCAATATTTTATTAATAATTCGTTTTTTTTGTTGCTGAAAAATCCTTTTTTGTCATTTAAAATTCAACTGTTTGGTTAAATAATTACTGTTTGGTTGGAAATTCGTTTTTTGTGTGGAAAATTATATTATTTTGGTAGAAAATTCCACTATTTTGTTAAAAATTCACTGTTTATTTGAAAATTTGTTTTTGTGGCTTAAAAATTTAATTTTTTTTTTAAAATTTGTCCTTCGGTTGGAAAGTTCTATTATTTTATTATAAAATTCAACTATTTGGTTAAAAAATCACTGTTTGGTTAGAAATTCGCCTTCTTGGTTTGAAAAGTGAATTATTTTTTAAAAATTTGTCTTTTGGTTGAGAAATTATATTACTTTGATAGAAAATTCAACTATTTGGTTAAAAATTCACTTTTTAGTCCAATACAACTGTTTTTGAATTAGAATTAATATCATTTTTGGTTGAAATATACACTGCTACATTTTTCACTGAGAATTCATCTTTTTTTAGTGAAAATTCAATTACTTGGTTGAAAGTTACACTTCTTTGTTGAAAATTAATTTTTTTATTGAAGTTTTATAATTTTTGTTGCTAAAAATTCATCATATAATATAACTCAAAATTTAACTATTTCAATTTTAGTTGAAAATTTTTCTGATTTATTTGAAAATGCAACTATTTGGTTAAAAATTGATCTCTTTTGTTGAAAATCCAACTATTTGTCTTAAAATCTAACTATTATGTTGAAAAATTAATTATTTTGTTGCAAATTCAACTTTTTTTTTAAAGTTATCTTTTCTGGTCGAAAATTTAACTATTGTTGGACACTCAAATTTTTAGGTAGAAAAATCGTCCTGCTGGATGAAAAATTCAACTGTCTTCTAAAAAATTTGCCTTTTTGGCTTGAAAATTCAACTGTGTGTTTGGTTAAAAATGCAACTATTTTTGGTCAACGTAAAATCTTTTTTGTTTGATAATTCAACCATTTGGTTGAAATTTCATCTGTGTAGGACTTTGTAGGCTCTGTTGCTTGAAAGTTCAACTATTTGGTTGTAAATGCAATTGTTTGGTTAATAATTTTTTTTCAAAATTAACTATTTGGTTGAGAATTCATCTCTTTTGATAGAAAATCAATCTTTTTAGGTTGGAAATTCAACTATTTTGTTGAAAATTCAATATATTTCGACTTTGAATCTTAGGAATTCAAAACATTTTATATTGAATTTGATGTGGTACTTATATATTAATTTGATTTTAAAGAATTTATTTCCCAATTTTCGTGAAAAATCATCCTGTTTTCCCCTTTTTCGAGATCATTTTGAGCTGTTAAACCTGAAGTATCTATAAAACTTGAAATAATTCAATCAATATGTAAAACTAAATTCATGTCAAGGATGTCAAATGTCAAGTAATACTTAAAGTTTAATGTCTCCTAACCAGAATTATTACTGGTTTACGTGTTCGTATTAAATCGCGTAAAAAAAAAAGAAAAAAAATCTTGGACAAAAAGAGAGACAGAAGAAGGAAAAAGATTCGAGACTAAGATATTTTGAGCCATAATCAGTGGTCTTTCACAATAGTTTAGGCGATTTACTTAATACTCAATCAAATTTAAGATTATGCAATAGCCACAATCAGCGAGCACGTTTTGTCTGTTGGTCGAAAGTTTTACTTTTTTTATCTCGCAGCACACGCACGATATATCTGCGGATTAGTGTTACGAAGCAAAAATTCTTCGTCATTTTGCAAAGATTTAAATTTAAATATATAACAACCAGCTATGACCTAAAAACACATAATTCACGGCTAATCCTGACTTCTTGCAGTTATATTTTGCAACGAATAATTACATTAAAAAAGAAAATTTTCAGACATTTCATTTTTGATTTAATTTAATAGTTTTAAAAATTTATTTGCTGACCTAATGTATCATGCAAGACTGTTTTTAAAGATATTGGAATTTTAATACAAAGCTATTAATGAAATATTAATGAGAATAGTTTTTCATTTTCTCAAGGCTGGCCCCATTCTAAGTTGATTTAAGTAACTTTATTAAAACCAGTTTGTTAACATTATAAATGAAACTAATAAAAATGTCAAAAACGTGGTTAGTACTTTTCGTCTGAGAATTCGCACATTATTATTTATATTACCTACATTTGATATTGATAGATTGCGGACGTCAAACAGGCGCCATGCCAAAGCTTAGGACCGGTTTACAGAGTCAAGATCGAGTGAGGTTCGACTATTTTAAAACCGAAATCCCGAAACAAAAAAACTGTAGTTTCATTAGCGATGGCAGGTTTCGTATATGCAAAAAATTAAAGCGAAAAAACACGAGCATTTTTTATTCTTGTTGCTTTGGAAATGATTAGAATTCGATTGCCTATCTGAATAGAAGCGTACTTATCAGCAATTCCGAAAAGGCCGTGGTTGCGTGTACCAAAATTTCGGTATGAATAGGGGGACCTGGAAAAAGAGATGTTTGTACCTAAATTTCCGTACAGACAGAAAGAAAAGGTCCATTTTTAAGAAAAAGTCACTGTAAGAACTTTCTGAAACAAAATTGAACCCCAACTGGTGGTTCATTTTTGAAGAATTGAAATATCGAAAGCTATTGAATTGTTTTTATTTTGGGATTGATCATTACAGATAACGTTGCTGAAGTTCAAAATAAGTTTATCACAAAATCAGGGAAAACCTGGAAATCAGGGGAAATTCAGGAAATTTTATTGGTCAGGAAAAGTCAGGGATTTTGAAAAAATCTTGCAAGTCAGAGAATTTCTATAAAAGGGACTTTAAATAACTGTCAAGGATAGTCAATTTTAAATTTTGAAAATGAAGTTTTGCGGCCACCACGATATAATATTCTTGTTAGTAATTTATTTGCCTCCTAGGGAAATGAGTACAGTGATTGGCTGCCTTTGGGAATGATTGGCCACTTCAAAATAATCATATATCAAGAAATATTGA
>JAUELO010000179.1:42179364-42195185 GCA_032357855.1 Amphibolips quercusostensackenii | reverse complement strand
TTTGGTTGAAATATCATCTACTACATTTTTTGTTCAGAATTCGTATTTTTTGGAATGAAAATTTAATTACTTGGTTGTAAGTAAAACTATTTTGTTAAAAATTGATCTTTTTGGTTGAAGATTCATAATTTTAACTAAAAATTTATATTTTTGGTTGAAAAATAAGCTATTTGGTTGAAAATTCGTTTTTTCTTTGTCTGAAAATGAATTTTTTTACGGAAAATTTAACTATTCCAGTTAAAAGTTTAACTATTGTGTTGAACATTTGTTGTTTTTTTAATTAAACTAAAAATGTAACTATTCCCGTTAAATAGTCCATCATTTTAGTTTAAATTGTATCTTTTTTTTAGCATGAAATTTTTTACCTAAAAATGTTACTATTTAGTTTTTGGTTTTTGGTTGAAAAATTGGTTTGATTAACATTTTATCTTCTTTATTTGAAAATGTATGTATTTTGTTGAAAAATCGTGTTTTTGGAATAAAATTAATGTTCTTGTTTAAATAATCATATTTTTTGTTGAAAATTCAAGTTTTCCAGTTAAATAAACATAATTTTAGTCGAAAATTCATCTTTTTGTTTGAAAATAAAACAACTTGGTTGAAACCTAAACTTTTTTCTTAAAAATGTATCTTTTTTGTTTTAAATTCATCTAATCCAGTTGAAGATCGTAATGTAATTTAAAAGTTATTACTTTGGTTAAATTTTTTTTTTTTTATTGTAGAAAATAAATTTTTTACTGAAAATTTAACTATTCCATTTTTGTTTGAGAATGGATCTTTTTTAGTTCAAAATTGAAATAATGAAAGTTTTTTTTAGTTAAAGATTCACGTATTTTTTCGAAAAATCATTTATTTTTGGAATAAAGTTAATCTTCTTGTTTTGAAGAATTATCTTTTTTGTTGAAAATTCAAGTTTTCTATTTAAATGAGCATAATTTTAGTTAATAATTCATCTTTTTGGTTGAAAATAAAACAACTTGGTTGAAACTTGAACTCTTTTGTTAAAATTTCATCTTTTTTGTTCGAAATTCATGTGTTGCTTTTAAAGATCGTCATTTTGAGTTGAAAATTTATCACTGTTTTAAAATGTGTTTTCTTTTGTTGAAAATTAATTTTTTTAATGGAAAATTTAACTGTTCAATGTTTGGTTAACAATTTATCTTCTTTAGTTAAAAATTCATGTATTATTGTCAAAGAATTCGTCTTTTTTTATAGAAATTAATATTTTTGGTTCATAATTTAAATATGCCAGTCAAAGATTCATCATTTTAGTTAAAATTTTATCTTTTTGCTTCAAAATTTGACTATTTCAGTTAAATATTCATCATTTTAGTGTAAAATTCATCCCTTTGGTTGAAAATTAATTGTTTCAACTATCCTATTTTTTGGTCAAAATTGGAGTTTTTTAGTTCCAAATTAAACTATTTGGTTGAAAATTGGTCTTTTTTAGTTGAAAATTCATGTATTTTGTTGAAAAATCGTCCTTTTTGGAATAAAATAATCTTTTTGTTTGAAGAATCATCTTTTTTTTTGAAAATTCAAGTTTTCCAGGTAAATAAGCATAATTTTATTTCAAAATTCATCTTTTTGGTTGAAAATAAAACAACTTGGTTGAATCTTTATCTCTTTTGTTAAAAATTCATCTTTTTTATTTGAAATTCATCTATTCTAGTTGAAAAACATCGTTTTGATTTGAAAATTTATTACTTTGGTTTAAAATGTGTTTTCTTTTGTGTAAAATTACTTTTTTCTAACTAAAAATTTAACTATTACATTTTTGGTTGAAAATTGATCTTTTTTAGTTTAAAATTCAACCGTTTGGTCTTTTTGGTAGAAAATTATTATTTTTATTTAAAAATTTCATTATATGGTTAAAAATTCATCTATACTGTGGAAAATGCAGTATTTTTATCTGAAAAGTTAGGAATTTGAAACGGTTTAAATTGAATTTAATATAGTACTCACATTCATTTTACCTAAATATGTATTGAATTTCAGATATAAGAAGATAAAATATAAATTTGTTCGAATTATTATCAAAATTCAGGAACTTTAGGGACAAATTCATCAAATCAAAAATTATACCTGGAAGAAACTTGAGATCCCTGCAAAAAACCTGGCATTGTCAGGGAATTTTTTCCAGGATTTGAGTAGACACCCTGAATAAGGGCTGTCACCAGTCACTATTAGTCACTTTTTAAAATAAAAAGATCATAATAGCCACTTTTCATTCAATAAATTAACTCATGGTTTAATCACTATTCAGTAGAGCTATATACCTATTTTTGAATTGTCTTGAATTCTTAGAAATATTTCAGGGTAGTTTTAAAGATTCCGAGAAATTTTTAATAGATTTCAATAATTTGAAGGCATTTTCAGGAGCTTTTAATATGAAGTATTTTAGGAAATTTTTAAAGATTCAAAATAATTTTTTCATTAGTTTCATTAATTTGAAGTGATTGTAAAGCGTTTGAAATATTTTAGGATAAAGAATTTTCTAGAATTTTGGAAGATATGGAACGATTTTACAGGTGGTATGAGGTTTTAAAATATTTTAAAAGATTTCATGGGGTTTTATAATATTTTGGTGGATTGTAAAGAATTTATTCACGAGAAGTGAGGTATTTTGTAGGGTTTCAAAGATTTGAAGAGATTTAGCATTCACCCTGAATTCTTATTAATTTATCCTAAATTTTTGGAATTCTCTTGAATTTTATTGATTCTGTTTTAAATTGAAAAGAACATTAGTGACATTATCAATGCACATTAGTTACTTCTTTGGGTTTGACATTCAGTTTTGGTCACTTTTTTGTCATAATCAGGTCACTTTTTCACTTACTTAAGTAAATTAGGTTGTGGTTGTTTTAAGAATTATAAATTGAAAATTTATAAATATAAATTTAAGATTCTTTTATTCGATGTATAAAAGATTCTATGTAAAGTTTTTCATAAGATTAGAATTTTGGTCTTGAAATATTAATGGTGAGTGAAAATGACAAAAGTAGTCACGGAATAATTAGGGAAAAGTCAGGGAATTCTGAAAATAGAAGTTTTGCGGACACCCTGTTATTATCAGATTACTTTGAATCAAAATTGATGGTAATTACGAAATTACAGATTTAAAAAATGACGAGCAATGTGCAACTCGTCTCGCTCAGTTGGTCTCCGAACTACCCGAACATCACAAGAGTACCCTGCATCATCTGATGGCTCATTTTTGTCGCATATGTCAATTGCAACATGCCCTAGGTTATACAGAACCACCCACTATTCTCGTGCAAGTGATGTGTCACATCTTCCTCAGGCCTCCTTGGGAAAGAATTATGTAAGTTTGTATAATAATCAAATTTTTTCCCTTAATCTCGAAAAACTTGATTACTTTTATTATTTTAAAAACTAGAATATGCTACCGCGAGTGGTGAAAGCTTTTTTAAACTTACATTAAAACCTGTTGTTTCCAATTTTAATTAAAAATATGAATTATAGTAAGGATAAAACAACAAATCTTCGGTAGAAATATTGATTTATTCGCATAAGCATCCTGCAAGGTGTCTTACCCTGCCTGGGAAACCTGGAATTGGCAGGGAATTTGTATATTTCTGGAAAAACCTGAAAATGTCAGGGATTTTTTTTTAAAGTCGGAGAATTTTTTTTAAAGCGTGCTTAATTTGTTTTAAATTACAATATAACATTAAAAAAAAATAATTCTTCATTTGTACAAGAAGCTTTATATTACTATGTTTAACTATTTTGTTGAAAATTCGTTTTTTTTTTGTTTGAAATTAATTTTTTCAATTGAAAATTCAACTATTCTATTTTTGGTTGAAAATTCGTTCATTTTAGTAGAAAATTAATCTTCTTCGTTGTTGATTCACTTTTTTTTCCCGAATATTGAACAGTTTGCCATTTTTTCTTTCTCTTCATTGAGAAATGTTTGTTGGATAAAAAATCTTTCTTAGCTAAAAATTCAATTCGTTTTAAAAGGTCGTCTTTTTTGGATGAATTCAACTATTTTTTATTAAAAATTAAAGTCTTCTTTGATTAAAATATCAATAACTACATTTTTTCTTTAGAATTTATCTTTTTTGAAATGAAAATTTAATTACTTAGTTCAAAATTTAACTCAAATTTGTTTTTTTCTTTAGCTAAAAATTAATTTTCTTTTACTGAAAATTTAACTTAAAAAGTAACTATTCTTGTTGAAGGTTCCATCATATTAGTTACAAATTCATCTCTTTTGTCGAAAATGCAATTATTCTGGTTTGATTCATCATTTTAGTTGAGAATTTATCTTTTTGGTTTAAAATGAAAATATTCAAGTTTAAGATTCATCTTTTTACTTGAAAATTCATTTTTTGAATGTTATTTTTTTTAATTAGTTCTTTTTTCGGTTGAAAATTAGTTCTTTTACACTGAAAATGTAATTATTTTAATTGAATGAATATTCCATCATTTTAGTTGCAAATTCATATATTTGTTTGAACATTAATTTTTTCAACTGAAAATTTACCTATTCATTTTTGTGATTGACAATTTATTTTTTTTTAGTGGAAAATTCATGTATTTAGTTGAAAATTCATGTATTTAGTTAAAAATTCATCTTTTGGATTGTCAATTTAACAATTCCAGTTGAAGATTCATAATTTTAGTTGAAAATTAATCTTTTTGGTTTAAAATCTAACTATTCTTATTAAAGATTCATCATTTTAGTTGAAAATTCATCAGCTTAGTTCAAAATTAATTTCTTGACTGAAAATTTAACTATTCTGTTTCTGCTTGAAAATTGATATTTTTTAGTTCAAAATTAAACTATTTGGTTATAATACCGTATTTTTTTGGTAGAAAATTGATCTTCTTTTTTGAAAATTCATTATTTTATTTCAAAATTTAAGTATTTCAGTAAATATTCGTAATTTATTTAAAAATTCATATTTTTGTTTGAGAATGAAACTACTTGATTGAAAGTTAAACTCTTTTGTTAAAAATACATCTTTTCGGTTTAAAATTTCACTTTTCCAGTTAAAGATTCATAATTTTAGTTGAAAATTCATCACTTTGGCTAATTTTTTTTAAAACTAATTTTAGTAGATGAAAATTAAAGTATTCTATTTTTCGTACACAACTGATCGTTTTTAGTTCCAAATTCAACTACTTGGTTGAAAATTGAAGCTTTTAGAAGAGGAAATATTCTTGATTATGAGAACGATTTAAAACATAAAAATTATATATTTAACAAATTTTTTGTTTTCTCCGGTTGTGTTGTATCGGCATGAATGGATTTTCAACGACTTAAGTATATCTAATTAAAAAAAAAGTAATTCTTTAATGCCATATATCATTAAAATTATTTAAAAACTGTACAATTTCTTATAAAAAATGTTTAATTTTTCCCATTTTCAATTTGAGCTCTTTGCGCTGGAATCCCTGTAATCGAAAGATTTTAACCCTCATTTACGTCTATTTACAGACAAGTTGTCCACAATACAGAAGCACATATACGTATAATGGAGTTGTTATTACTCCATGGCAACTGGAATGAAAAGCTACCAGAATTTGCGAGTGCTCCGCAATTACCACCTAGGAAAGTCTCGAGACCACAATTTCCGGTTTTTGAACTTGAGGAACTGGCAGCTGGCGATCGTTCTACTCCGGGAGAAAGTAACAAAGACCAGCTGCAACAAACCTGCAGGTGAAATTACAATCACTATTTCAAGAACTGCATTAAATTCCCGTATCTGGTAGAAGAGTACTACTAGTTATGCTAATTTATTTTCAGGCCGAAAATTCTTCATGAAGCCGAATGGTATTGGGGTGATATTACAAGGGATGAAGTCAATGAGAAGATGATCGACACACCCGATGGAACTTTCTTGGTCCGGAATGCATCGTCGAAAGGAGGAGAATACACCTTGACGTTAAGGAAAGGAGGGACCAACAAACTCATTAAGATTTGCCATCGCAACGGGAAATATGGTTTTTCAGAGCCTTACAGTTTTCAGTCTGTGATTGAACTCGTGGAACATTATCGAAATTGTTCACTCGCCCAATATAATTCGACTTTAGACATCAAGCTTTTGCATCCGATCTCTCGTTTCCAACAGGTAGGTCACATTTCCAGGCCTCGGACTCACCTCAGACACTATTGACACTTTTTGTCCTGATTTTTTGTTGTACTAACTCCTGATTTTTCATGCCCGAAGACGAGAATTCGCGACTTTTATTGCCCGTATGCTGTATAATTTGTAAATTTAAGGAATGACCATATCATTTTGTTGTTTGGTTCAAAATTCACCAATTTTGTTAAAAACAAAGCCAATCTTTTTGGTTGAAAATTCGACTATTTTGTTCAAAATTCGTTTTCCTTTTGGGTTAAAAATTGGACTATTTGTTTGAATATTAACTTTTTACTTGAAATTTCATATTTTTCCGTTTGACAATTCAACTGTTTTGTAGAAAATTAGTCTTTTTGGTTTGAAAATTCCACATTTTGGATTAATTTTTGTTTTTTATTCACTGATCAATATTTCTTGGTTGAAAAGTCGTCTTTTTGGTATAAAAAATTATTTTGTAGAAAAATGTCATGTTTTTCGATCGAGGATTTTGAACTATCTTTTTGAACATTCGTCTTCTTTGGCTGAACCATCAATTATTATATTTTCCTTCGAAAATTTATCTACTTAGTTGAAAGTGTAACTACTTCGTTAAAAATTAATTTTTTTTGTTGATGATTCATCATCTTAATTCAAAAGCCTCTTTTTTTAAACGTAAATGTTTTGTTAGGAATTCGTTTTCAATTGATAGAAAATGAGTTTTTTAACTAAAAATGTAACTGCCATTTTGTATGGAAAATTTATCTTGTTTAGCTGAAAATTCATGTATTTTGTTGAAAATTTATTTATTTTTTTTGTCGGTTTTTTATTTTTTTAAATTAATTTTTTAACTGAGAATGTAACTATTCCACTTTTTGGTTGATAATTTATCTTTTCCAGTAGAAAATTCATTTATTTTGTCTAAAATTCGCCTTTTTTGGTGGAAAATGAATCTTTATGGTTGAAAATTCATCATTTTGGTCGAAAATTCAACTATTTCGTTCAAAAATGTTTTGTTTTGTTAAAAATTAATTTTTTAAACTAAAATTTAACTATTCCGTGTTCGGTTGAAATTTTATTTTCTTCTGTTGAAAATTTAACTATTTGAGTAAAAGTTCATGCATTTTGTTGAAAATTCGTCTTTCGCGGTAAAATATTAATTTTCTTGGTGAAAAATTAATCTTTTTGTTTGACAATTAATTGTTTTGGTTGAAAATTTAACTATTTTGTTGAAAATTTGTTTTTTATAGTCGAAAATCAATCTAATAGGTTAAAAATATATTTTTTTGGTTCGAGATTCCTCATTTCAGTCAAAAATACATTTCTTTGATTAAAAATTGAACTGTTTTGTTGAAAATTTATGTATTTGGTTGAAAATTTATCTTTTTTGATAGAAAGTTAATCCTAATTAGTTAAAAATTCATTTTTTTTTTGGTTCAACATTAATTTTTTGGCTGAAAATCTCATCTGAAAGAACAATTTATTTATGTATAAATTTATAGTGTATTTTAAAAGACTCCCAGAAATTTAATGATATTTCAAAGAATTGGTTGTGACTAGTAAATTTTAAGAGATTTAAAAATTTGAAATGATTTCGTTAAATGACAGAAGTTTAAAAAGATATTGTAGACTTCCAGAAATATTTACGGTATTCATAAAAGTTCAAGGGATTTTAAACGAAGTAATAAGATTACATGAGATAATGAGGAGATTCTGTAAATTTCAAGGAATTTAAAACAATTAGAGATCCCTGGGATTGCAGAGGATTTCAACAGAGTTTAGTGGTTTTTAGTAGATTTTGGTTATTTTAATGGACTTCAAAGCTTTTAGGGTATTTAAAAAAAGATTTCAAGGGATTACAACGGGCTTTATAAGATTTTATGGGATTTTAGAGGATTTCAAAGATCTAAAAATGTTTGAAGGAATTAAAAAAATATTAAAGTTTTCAAGATGATGTACGGGATTTCAAGATATTTAAGGGATTTAAAAAAATGCAAAGGCTTTTAAAGAATATAGTATATTTTAAAATATACCCAGGAATTTCGAATGATTTCGTTAAATTTTAGAAGATTAAAAAGATTTCTAGGAACTTTTACGGTATTTATAAAATTTCGAGAGTTTTAAGAAATTTTACAATATTTAATAGATCCATAGGATTTCAGTAGAAATTAAAAGACTCCATAAAATTAAAAGAAATTTCCATAAATTTCAATGAAATAAAAAAATTGTCAATTTTTCCGGGGATTGCAGAGAATTTTGAAATAATTCAATAATTTATAATATATTTCAGTGGATTTCAACGGATTTCAAAGATTCTAGGGTAATTTAAAAAGATCTCATGGGATTACAATAGGTTTGATGAGATTTTTGGTATTTTATACGATTCAAAGATTCAAACAATTTTAAAGGAATTTGAAAAGATAAAAGATCTCAAGATGTTTTAAGAGATTCCAATAGATACCTTAGGATTTCGTAAGATTTAAGGGATTTAAAAAAATCAAAAGTATTTAAAAAAATATAATTTATTAAAAGATTCCAAAGAATTTCATGAGATTTCAAACAATTTCGTATGATTGTAGACAATTTCAAGAGATTTACAAATTTCTACGGAATTTCAAATGACTTCATTAGATTTTAGAAGATCTATAAGATTTTGTAAATATCGAGGAATTTTTACGGTATTTGCGAAATTTCAAGGAATTTTAAGGAGTTTAACAATATTAGAGGGATTCATAGGATTAAAAAAAAAAGAATCATAAGATTCCATAATATTTTAAGGATTTTCTATAGATTTCAAGGGATTGGAAAAATGTCAGACTTTTCCAGAGATTAAGGAGGGTTTCAACTCAGTGCAAGGTTTTTTAAATAGATTCAAAGATTTTAGTGTATCTTAAAAGATTTGAAACGATTTCACGCAATTTTATATGGGAAATTTATATTGTATACCAAATTTTGAAAAAAGTTCACCCTTCGATTTAATTTAAAAAATTGCGTGATACTATTTTCCTAATATTTTTCCAAATTTGTGTTATTATTACTATCATTATGAATTTTTCAAATGAGTCCGAGGCCTGCATTTCTAAAATAGATCATCAATACAAAGATTTCCAGAATCAACCTAATAACTTGTAATCTCGTTCGGTGTACAGTTTGTTCTCTTTAATTTCGTAGGAAGATGAAATCTCTAGTACTACGGATACGGCGAAGGTTGTACAAAAGTACATTGAACTTGAGAAAACTACGACGGATACATTGCGGCAGTACCAAGATTGTTCTGAACTCTACAGCAGGACAGCTTACGAAGTGCAACTTAAGCGGCAAGCCTTAGAGGCATTTTCCGAAGCCATCAAAATGTTTGAAGATCAGATGAAGCTGCAAGAAAAGTTCCAGAAGGAAGCTCAACCACACGAAATTTCCACGTGAGTGTAAATCATCCTTTTCAGAATTTCCAGGTCTGACACACAAACCTGTCACTTTTAATCACTTTTTTGGTCGAGTCACTTTTTAGTCACCTTTTTAAGAAAAAATCAGTTTAGTCACTTTTTAAAGGAAAAGGTCACTTTAGTCACTTCAATACCTCATTTCAGATCTTATCTGAAAAAAAAGAAAATTTAATTAGTCTATATTTATGAAATCTATATAGTAATCTATGATATTAAAATGTCATTAAATATCAAAGTTTACATTTTTTCTGTTGCCCCCATTTTTCTCTTTTTTAAAGAATTATTATTTGTTTCCCCTATTTTCAATCAATTTCCCCCTTTTTTTCACTTAAATGCGAACTGAATTGATAGAACCCAATAAGAAAATCCAACTATTATTGGTTAAAAGTTAATTGTTTGGTTCAGAGTTAATCTTTTTTGGTTAAAAATTTAATTATTTTGTTGAAAATTTAATTATTCAATTGAAAATGCAACTATTTTTGTATAAAGCTATACTTTTGCTTGAAAATTCACCTGTTTTGTTGAACATTCGTCTTTTTTGATAAAAAAGTTCATATTTTTTCGTAGAAGTCATCTTTCTTGGTCGAAAATTAACTTTTTTTTTTGAAAATACAATTGTCTTCTAAAAGGTTCATATTTTTGGCTTGAAAATGCATCTGTTTGGTTGAAAATGCAACTGTTTTTAATTTCTGTTGAATATTCTTTGTTCGAAATTTGGACCATTTGATTAAAAATTCAACTAATGATTAAAAATAGAACTTTTTTCTGAAAATTCGTCTGTTGCTTGAAAATGCATCTATATGGTTCTAATTACGGTTTCTAAAATAATTACTTAATAATTAATTAATTTTAATTAATTCATTTTTTATTTCGAAGTACGATTGAAAATTATTTCTTTCATTTTCGTTAAAAATTCAGCTATGGTTGATAATTAACTTTTTTAGTGAAAATTTATCTTTTCGGGATTGCAAGTCAAATTTTTTTTAAAAAACATTCGACATCATCTTTGGCAAAATTTACAAATTATTAATTTTAAAGGATTTAGTTTCACGATCCTATTAGAAACCACACAATTTTCAAAGTTCTTATTTTTAATAATAATTTATGAGTATAATTTATGTACTTACAGTTTATAAGTTTTAGTAATAATTAATAAACGTTTTAATAATAAGATATATCAAATCGCTTTGAATGTCATTAGGTACAATACTACATAATATACCTCTTAATAATTTTTTCCATCTTTAAAATTGCTGTAATTTCAATAAAAAATTATAGTGTTGAATGCCCAATTCTAAAATAGTTTCATTTTTGAGGCTCTGAACCTAAAGTTGCTTTAAAAGTTTAAATTCGCAAATATTTGTTTTGAAGTTACTTAATTTTTAAACGCTTTATCAGGAATGTTACTAATTTTTTAATTTAATAAAACTAATTTAAAATCTACAGTTCATGATGCGTTTTTAGAATTATTAAATTTTTATGGCTATTGAATTTGAAATCTTTTAATATCAATTTAAAAAATGCACTCCTCAAAATTAAAAAAAAAATCCTTTAAATCTTGGAAATTCTATTAAAATTACTTGAATTTGATCAAATTCCTGTTGATATCCCTTGAAATATTATAAAATTACTTCAAGTCTTTAAAATCCGTTTAAATCTAATAAAATCCCTTGAAAACCCCGTGAAATTTCACGAAATTTGATATTTTCTGGAATCCTAGAAAAATTGTTGGTATTGAGAGCTTTTAAAATCCCTTAAAATAATCGACATTCTTAAAAATCTTAGTAAATCCGTTAAAATCGTTTGAAAGTTCCTTAGAATCTTTTAAAATATTCTAAAATTTGTTAATCCTGTCAAAATTCTTAAAATGTGTTGAAAATATTTGAAAATCTTTGAAATACTTTAAAATCTCTCAATTTTTCTGAGTAAATTCTTTGAAATATACTAAAATAAAATTAAATCTGCTGAAATTCCGTGAAATTACATGCAATCTGATGATAATCCCTAAAATCTCTTGAAATATTTGAAGCCATATAAAACGCTTTGTGATCTTGGGAAATTTATTTAAATACAAAAATCTTACAAAAACCCATAAAAATCCTTTGAAATATTTGTAAATTTTGGGAATTCTTTCAAATTTGTTGAAATTCCAAAAAATTCTTTAAAAACGGAAAATTAACTAAAATATTGAAAATGATCTTCAAATCTTTGAAACCCTACGAAATCCCTTAATTTTTGTGAAATTTTTTGCAAATTATAGAAATATTATAAAATGTTTGGAATTTTTATATATATACTATAATATGAAGTCCATTAAACAATCGCTTAAAATCATCCGATAAAAATCCTTTTTTTTAATGTTCTAATGCTTTGATTTTGTAGTTAAGTATTCAATATAAATTGAACCTTTGTTCATATATATATAAAAGTTCTCATTTTTATGACTTGAAATTTATTAATTTATTAAAATTATATTAATTTATTGAAATTTATGATTCAAAAGGTTTAAAAATATTTTAGTTTCAGCAAGATTTTAAAGATGTCGAAAGGTTTCAAAAGATTTTAGAAGATTACAAAAGATTTGAAAGATCTTAACAAAATTTCACAAAGGCGTTGTGTGTCAGATTTACAACATTTCGAAGATTTCAAACGGTTTCACAAAGATTTCAAAGATTTAAAAATATTTCAAACGGTTTCAAAGGACTTCACAAAGATTTCAGAAACATTTCAAATATGTGCAAATGTTTCAAAAAAGAATGATCAAAGAATTTAAGGATTTCAAAGATTTACCGAAGGCGCTACAACAGATTTCAAAGATCTCAAAATATTTCAAGCCACTTCTAAGGTTTCAAAAGATTTTATAAGGTTTCAAAGATTTTAAAAAGATTAACAAAATTTCACAAAGATTTTAAAGATTTTAAAAAGATTTCAAAGATTTGTTTGATGAATTGACGAATTAAAAATTATTTAATTTTAATTTTGAACACTTTTAATGTAGAAGAGTTCTAATGCTTTAAATGCTTTGAATGATTTGGTTTTATAGTTACGTATTCAATATATAAATTAAATATTTTTTCAGTTATGAAAGTAGTAATTTTTATCACTTGGAAAAATGTTTGGTAACCGAAAAAAGACCAGAAACTTGTTTTTGTTTTTAGAGGTCATCTGAAACATTTAAATTAAGAATTTCACTGCCAATAAAAAAATTATCATGATTGCTAGTATAAAATTCGTCAGCAAGTAGTCAATTTAATTAGTCATAGCTCTCTATGGGCATAAAATTTTCTTACGCCACCCCCTACACTCCTGTTTCGAAGATCTCAGAAGTTGTTGCATGAATCTCTTCCTATACGCTTTATTTTTATTGCTTCAGACTGACGGATAATGCTGAATTGTTAAAACGACGACTGAAGTCCTTGGAAGATAGCAGAGAGCAACTCGACGATAGCTTGAAGCAGCAAATTGCCTACAACAGAACTCTTGAACGAGAGATGCACAAATTGAAACCAGAGATTATCATCCTCGTGAAAACTAGAGACAAACATATTATGTATGTATCTCGTTTAAAGTTATTCCGCAAAATAAAAGTCTTGCTATTTTTTATTCTCATTTTACATTTAAATTTTCACAGGTGGTTGAAGAAGGCTGGCATGAAGCAGAACAAAATCAATCAACTAGTTTCGAGCAGCGCCTTGGCAAATGCGGCAATCGGCGATACGGTTTTCAGTGATCTACAAGACTTTGACCTCGAGGTCCATTCTGATGACAAGACTTGGTTGTATCTGGAATGTTCGCGTTCGGATGCTGATCGGATACTCATGGGACGTCCTGATGGAACTTTCCTCGTGCGAAGATCGAGGATTGGACAATACGCTTTGTCAATAATGTAAGTAGAATTATTACAAATTTTTATCATGTCTCTAAAAATATTTGAACTAGATAGTTTTTTATTTAGCGTGATTATAGAGATACTTTCCCCGTTGCACCTGTTTCTTCTACAGAAGAAAGTATGATCCCTGCCAAGAAAAATGCAGGGCTCGGACTCGCGACACTGTTAGCACTATTTCTTCACGTCCCCTTTAAAGTTAAAAGTATTTCCGGACTTTTTCGCTGATTGGCTAAAATAACATGCTAATACATACAAAAATTAATTTGGAGGTTTTTAAATTCATTAATTCCTTATTTCTTTGGCGTTGGATTGTACTCATTGGTTGCACATTTTAAAGTCGAAAAAATCCGAAATCAATTACTTGCAAATTTTATTATTAAAAAGTAAATAAATTCTATTTCAATCGCACTGTTTCATAGTATATTTTCCAAATTAAAGCCTTAATTGTCGATATTTTTTAAACTGAAAATCGTTCATAAATTATCAAACTAAAAGAGTTTCAAATTCAGCAATTCGATTTAATTACATTCAAGAGTGTAAAAATCAAATTGGAAGGATACCAAATTAAAAAGCTTTATGAGTGAAATTTTTTTAAATAAATCAGTTCGAGTTTGGAAAAGATTTTTTAGTATTTTACTATTTAAAATATGATAAGAAATGTTAAAGTATACATTTTTTGTGATATTCAACTTACATTTTATAATAATTATTAGTTGAAAATGTCGATATTAATTCAGTTTGAGGATTAGAATTTTTGAGGGGTTGACTAATATACTTTTGAGTGTACACCAGGTTTCTAGATTTTTAAATATTGCAAAAATTTCCAACGATTTCTCAAAGATTTCAAGGATTTCAAAGATTTTACGAAGGCATTGCATTAGATTTAAAAGATTTTAGAAATTTCAAAAGGTTTCAAAATATTTCAGACCTCTTACAAACATTCCAAGGATTTCAAAGATTTCGCTAAATGCATTGTACGTTAGATTAACAATATTTCACAAATTTCAGACGGTTTCAAAAGATTTCATAGATTTTAAAAAGATTTCAAATGTTTCAAACAGTTCCAAAAGATTTCAGAAGGAATTAAAATATTTATTTCAAAATATTTAAGAAGGTTTCAAAATATTCTAAGTATTTATTTAAAATTTTTCAAAAATATTTTATAAAGATTTCAGAAAGATTCCAAAAGATTCCAAAAGATTTCAAACAATTTCAAAAGATTTCAGAAATATTTGAAAGATTACAGAATATTTTAAACGATTTTAAAAGATATCAAAAGATTTCAAACATCTCACAAAGATTTCAAGGATTTCAAAAATTTTTCAAGGGCGTTGGACATCAGATTTACAATGTTTCAAAAATTTCAGACGATTTAAAAAGCTTTCACAAGGAATAAAATATTTTAAGGACTTAAAACACTATACAAGGATGGAAAAGGTTTCACAAAGATTTCTAAAGATTTCAGAAAGATTTCTAAAATTTTAAAAGGTTTCAAAAGATTTTACAATGATTTCAAAGATTGTAGTACAGAAATTATTATTGAACAAAAATGCATTGGCTAATTTTTTAATATTGATATCAAACGGATATTTTACTATTTGATTTAAAAAAAGGAAACCTGGAAAAATTTGATTTATTGACCTGGAAAACCTGGAAAAGTACTTGTATTTTGTTCTTAAGAATCGGTAGATTCCCTGAAAAAGAATAAAGTTGAAATTGAACGAAACAGAAAATTTTAATTTTTTGATTTTGCAAGAAATTAAATTTAAAAAAATTTAGAACCTAGAGATTATTCCGAATTGAAAACAGCTTGATCTTGAAAAAAAATTAATTTAGACAACTCAAGTTTAAAATGTATGTGAATTATAAATTTGTCTTATTTGAAATCAATATTTATACTATTTCAAGTCAAAGCTTAATTAGTTTAATTTCATGCATTTATTGTTCTTTAATGATAATTTCCCCTTCCTCTAAAAGTAGCTATCTAATTTTTCTGGAACGGAGCTGTCAGCCTAAGGTTTAGGTTTTTTTTTTTAATTTCCTTTGAAAATACCTGGGAAAGGCCTGTAATTTGGAAATCAAAATTCTGTAGCAACCCTTTTATAAGGAGTTAAATTAAAAAGTTTTATAAAAAATTTTATCAAATTATAAGAAAATATCAAAATAGCATTTCTGTAAATTAAGTTTAGAATGTACACAATGGAATCTTTTAGAAATTTAAAATACCTGCATAGAATGCAAAATTATCAATATAATTTAATAAAAATTGTTTATAATACTGTTTTGTTCAATTTTTGGATGCCTTATAACTCTAATTTCAAATTGTAATTTGCAAGTCCGTAGGGCTTTATCTTAAACTTTTACTCTGTATGCATACAGAAAGCAACTCTTCAGAATTTC
>JAUELO010000179.1:42105796-42116221 GCA_032357855.1 Amphibolips quercusostensackenii | reverse complement strand
ATTTCTATTGAGTCCAAAGACATTTCGTTGCTGTCACCAGAACTGTTTCTTTCCTAAAATATTTCGTCTCTCGGTACATGATTAATGCGCTCGTGAGTGTATGTGCGTACGTACTTCATTCTTCTGGCAGTAATTTGGTCCGCAATGTAACTACAGAGTAGGTAGACACAAATTCGTTAATATTATTTTGAATAAGAATTAAAATTATTATAATATCTTTTATCCCAATAATTTTACTTTTAAATGCAAATGTTGATCATTCATAAATGAAATATTTTTTAATTAGAACATGAAAAGTGTACACTGTTCTCTTTTTCTACATTCACGCTTTTTCTTTTCGTTCCAGTTTCCATTGACTCGTTTAACAAGTTTTTCGTGTGATAAATATGTTATATGTACTCTCGTCTCTTAACCTTATTTGAGATGTTAATCTCAATGCTCAATATTATGGTCCAATTGGGGACAAATTAAATTAAAAAATTAGGAATTAATGAGAGTCATTAGACCGAATCTGGATCAGACCTCACGTGCTAAGAAAGTAGATAATACAACAGTAATTAATAATCCTTCATTAATAATTAATTTGCCCAAGATTTCTCAATATTATTACTTCAAAAATGTTTCTATCCACCTCGTATTGATTTCGCCTAATTTTGTCCTTAATGTAGAAAAATGCCAAAGAAATAATTGCGGAAACATAAATTTTCGGAAAAATGGAAGTTCCCAAAATATAAAATTTTTCAAAGAAAATAAAACTAACGAAATTGTTTATCCTTAAAATCTAAAATCTCAAATTTTCAAATTCCAAAATTTCGTAGTTCCAAAAAATACCAAATTGACAAATTTTTAAATTTTATAAAAATTAATAATTGGACACTTAAAAACCAATATCCTATAAATAAAAAATTGTTCTAATGGAGAAAAACTATTAAATATTTTTTCTGTGTATTCTCATTTGGCAATTCACTGTTTTGGTGAATTTAAAATTCCGTCAATTTACTACTTACGGGAATTTAAAAATTCGGGAATTCACTATTCTTAGGAATTAACTATTTTTGGGAATTGGATAATTCAGCAATTTACTATTTTCAGTAACAGTAAAATTTGAGTTTTTGAATTTTGTAAATAAACATTTTCGACAGTTTTATTTTCTTTCAGGAATTTTTAATTTTGTCATCTTACATTTTTTGAGAAGTTGCTGTTTCGGTGATTATTTTTCCGGTATTTTTTCAAATTCGGGATTTTGAAAATTCAGCAAAACTATGTCATCCCTAATTTTTTCTCAGGTATTAGGTATTTTCACTTCAACCACCAGCTAACTTCACTTCGCTAAGTGCGGAGGGGAAAACAATGAACCAAATTCATGGGATAAAACTTTATTGTTGGCATATCTTCGTAATAAATAATAATTATTATCATTTAATTATTTCATTATATAGTTCTTAATAATTTAAAACTATTTCTCAAATGCACTTATATAGAATAAATTAGTTTTTACGAAGATATTAGCAAAATAGAGCAAAAATGGACCGAATCCCATGCATTTGGTCCCATGTTTTTCCCCAGCACTCAACGAAGTGAAAATACCTAATACAATTTAATCTTTTTTTTCTGAAATTGGGAAATTCAAAAGCGCTAAAGATTTTGAAATTCTTTGTTGATTTAATTTTCTTTACAACAAATTTCAATAGAATTTAATCCTACTGATTAAATTGTTTAATTAATGATTTCTGTAAATTAAGCTACTTACCTTAAAGTCAAATTTGTAAACGCTCGTTATTTTTACATTTTCAAACCTTAAAACTACTAAACTTTTAAAATAACTTAATTATTATCTAATCAGTAAGTTTAAGATTAATATTATTTTTTAATAAGAAAGTTAAATTAATCAAAGTTTTAAAATACAAATTCAGCTGCATAATTTTGCAATATCAGGGTTGCTACAAAATCCGAATTTCAAAATTCACGGACTTTTCCCAGATAAATTTTTTATTTTCCCTAATCGTGCTGAATTTTTCTTTTGGGTATAAAAACAAACTTGCAACTAGGAGATTAATAATTTTAATGTAACAAAACTTTGTGTTTTTAAATATATTTTATATGCGTCTAGTAACAATAGTCATATTGAATTTTATAAGTGAGCATTTATAAATTAGGTAAGAAATATGTAAAATATATGGATTTTTAACAAATGGTGAAGTTTTCAATTAAAAAATAATAATTTTGAATCAAAAATAGAAGAAATACATTTTTAGCTGAAATAACTAATTTTTAGTTTGAATAATTAATTTTTAACCAAGAGAAAAGGAAATTTTCAATGAAATAGGTAAATTTTCAACTACAGTGATGAGTAAAATAAAAAATACGAAATCTTAACCAATTATTTTAATCCTTAACCAAGACAGACTAATTTTGAAACCAAAAAGAGGAATTTCCAACAAAAAAGTTGCACTTTTAACCAAGAAAGATTTTCTACTCAATAAAGGAAAAATTTCATCCCGAATGCTAATTTTCCAAGTCTTTTGACGCAAACTTTAAATTTACGACCCAAAAATATGCATTTTCTATCAAAATAATTGAATTTATAACCCAAGAAAGACGATTTTCAACAAAATAAGTGAATTTATTAACTAAAGAAATGAATCTTCAACTAAAATGATAAATTTTCAACAAAAAAATTAATTTTTAACAAAATAGTTGAATTTAATACATTTATGTGAAAAATATGTACAGAAAACGTGGTAAATGGAATCTTATAGAAACTTGGTACTAAATTCAAAAGCCGAATTGATTTTGCCCTTTTTCTAAAAATTTGATAAATAATTGATTTAGAAATACCTTAAAAATATATATTTTATGTTTTTTAAATGTTAAAAAAATATTCTAAGTGCGGCGTCAGATTATTACACACGTGGCGAGACACATTTTGTCAATAAAAAAATAATCTGCTAACTTTAATGCACTAAATCTTAAACGCTGTTCATCAAAAAGAATACAATTTCAATTCCTTTGATTTTGAATAAACCTGCTTCTAAAATTATAATCTAAAGTTAATCAATTAAAAATTTTTTAAAGTTGTCCTATTTCCAAAAATGTATTTGGATTTTATCCAATATTGAGATTCTTCAACTGAAAATGAAAATTGTTCAATAATTTGTAACGAAGCGTCTAAAAGGTTTTCAAATTCAGCATCAAATAAGCCCTATTTCAAATATTTTGATTAATGGAGATTGAGGTAGTGATTGAAAAAAGTGGTCTAATGTCTGATTTTGTGCATATTTTACGATTCAGTTTCAACTCCTGAAAAATCTGGAAAAATAGGAATAAAAATTTTAAAAATTACGGCAATACAGCCTTTTAAACTTCCTTATTAAAATAAGGTCAAGATACTGTAAAAATGTTCACTGGTTTTCAATTCTTCACAAAAAAATCAGAGGCAAGCGCCTACTATATTTTTTGAGATAATTCGAGAAATAAGACCGATTTTGCTTACTCACTAACTTAGTCCCTGTTTATAAAAAAAATAAAGGTAGGGATTTTTTAACGCAGAATTTAATAAACTTCCTAACGCTTTTTTCAAAATTATTCTATCTTATTTTTTTCTGGCGATACCCTGAATTATTTTATTTAGTCTAAAAAAAATAGAAAAAAAATTGTAATCACTATAATTATGATAAATTTGTCTATGAGTTCATTACATAAATTTAAAGTTAATTATGTTTTGTACTGCAGTTTTCAAGAAGTAAAAGCAGACAAGAGACTGAGAAAAATGATGATCATGCCGCAGCGCAATATCTCAGATTGTTATTACGACGCAGTCTCCATTTTTCTCAGTAGATAGGAGACTTTAGATCTGTTTTAATCTCTGTTATAATAAAGGCTTTTATAAAATTGTCTTATAAAAAGTTAGTAAATAAAGATGCCGAAATATATTCACTTTATTATCAAGTTAAACAATTTGATTCCGAAATTGGATCAAAATGATAGGCAACGCTTTTATACAGATTTGTAATTTTTTATTTTACTAGCAAATTGCGCATCAGAATTATCTTATTCAAGATCAATTGCCTGTCATAAAGTTTCATGATCATCAACTATCGAGTGTCAGTTGCTATGCCAAATCGAAAAAATGTCCTATATGTTTTTACCAAAAAAACATTAAGTTTCCACAAATATTTGAACTATTTCAATGTAAGGAAACACTTTTTTATTATTTTTTTACAACAGGTAAGCCTATAGAAATACTTACAAAAAGTAATTAATTGTCGGATTTAAATAAGCGTTTGCTTTAGTTGAAAATGAATTTTTTAACTAAAAATTTAACTACACCAGTTTAAGATTCAACGTTTTAGTTGAAGAATCATCTCTTCGGTTGAAAATTCAACTAAGTTTAGTTGAAAGTTAATTATTTTTGTTCGGAGAGTCTACTGTTATATTTTTGTTGAGAATTAATTTCTTTTGGTCTAAAATTTAATTATTCGGTGCCTGCAAAAACAGATTCAATCAAAATGGATTAACTGCAATTTTGAAATATAATCGTAAATCGAAAATTCTAATAAAATACAATACAATTTGAAAATGGTAAATTGTATTTAATATCCAATTGCTAAATTGCAACTAAAAAATCGTCCTATGAACTGAGTATTTCTTAGGCATCTAATTTTTTTTTAATTTTAGTGAAAATTTAAAGAATTTTTTTTTTATTTGAATATTGATTTTAATATTTAAATTCTTCATTTTATTTGTATGTTATTTGAGGTTAATACTACATACAGTTTATAGGTATCAAAATTTTTGCCATTAAAATCAATTGAAATCAATTTATACAGTTCTTCTTATTTTTATCAATTGTAAATTGTCATTTTAACATTTTTAATTCATTATAATTGGTATGCAGGGATTCAAAATTTCATTACTTTGTTGACAATTGACAAATTTTTTTAGAAAGTCTTTCTTTTTTCTGGTTGGAAATTCAACTCTTGTCTTAAAAGTTTATCTTTTTGAGTTTGAAATGCAAATATTTTGGTAGAAAAATCGATTAATTTGGTTGAATATGAACTTTTTTTGATAATAATTTATATTCGCGTGTTGAAAATTCAACTGTTTCGTAAAAAATTTGCCTTTTTGGTAGAAAATTAATCTTTAGGTTAAAAGTTCATCCTTTTATTTGAAAATTTATCTCTTTAATTGGAAAAAAATTATTTCGTTGAAAATTCATTTTTTAAATTTAAATATCATATATTACATTCTTCGTTGAGAATTCAGATTTTTTGGTTGGAAATTCAACTGCTTCGTTTGAAAGTTAAACTCCGTTTCTAAAATTTTATTTTTCAGAGGAAGATTCACCCTTTTGTTTAAAAATTTATCTCTTTGGATGAAAATTCAACTATTATGTTAAAAATTGCTTCTCTTTTGGTTAATCATTAATTTTTTTAACTAAATAATTACCTATTCCATTTTCATGTGAAAATGTTTTTTCTTATTTGAAAATTTACTGCTTGGATATAAGGTGAAGTTCTTTGTTAAAAGCTTTTTTTTCTTGTTGTATATTCAAGCATGTTTAGAAAATTCCTCTTTTTTGATTGAACTGAACTACTTTTAAATTAAAGTAAAATTGTTTTTTGGTTCAAATTTTAAGTATTACGTTTTTTTGAGAATTTAACTTTTTTGTTGAAAATTATTATTTGCGGGTTGAAAATTCTCTTCTTTTGCTTAAAAATTCCACTGTCTGATTAAATTTGTTTCTTTTCTAGTTGGAAATGCAACTATTTTCTTGAAAATGCGTCTTCTTTGGTTAAAATATGATTATTACATTCTTTGTTGAGAATTCTTTCTTCTTGGTTGGAAATATGACTATACTTGTTTGAAACTTGAACTCTTTTGTTAAAAACTTTTTTTTTCGTTAAAAATTTAACTATTCGATTTTGCTTCAAAATTGATCATTTTTGGTTGAAAATTCAACTGCTTTGTTAAAAATCAATTTTTCAAAATTGAAAATTCAACGTTTTCCAAAACATTTTCTGTTGGTCTTAGAAAGTTGTAAATCTTGCAGAAGTGGAATTTTGAACCAGGTAAATCTATGAAAACACTTTTCGAAAGAATGTAATTATTTCCAGAGGCATAGAGATTTATGTATAGTCCAACATAGGATATTTTTAACTTTTCTCCCAGCCTGAAATTCAAAAATTTATAGAGTTGATATTTAGACCGATATGCATTGGTTTGATGTTTTGGGTTTTGCTGTCTATTTTGAAAAGGTTTTACAAAGAATCGCAAATTGGATTAACTCAAATTGATTCCATTTATTCGTGGTGAGCTCTAGGCATTTGTAGAATATGTACATTAGTGTTAGTAGGGGTCATCTTGTACACATATAGACAGAACACTCAATGTCGACAAGCAAATAATTGTTTGGGAAATAACCTTTTCATTGGATGTGATCCGGTTAGGGGAGGATGAGCCCTCTCGTCCATCTAGTCATTTGGTCCTTACAGCAAAATAGAGTCGTTTAGTCTGCCATCTCTTTCTAAATGCGAATCCTCTCTGAAGACATTCCGCACCCTTTCTATTTTAGTGCTTTTCATTCTCTGAGTCCCCCAACTGTAAAAAGGAATTAGGGTAGAAGAGGGTACGCTGGCGCAAAGGTTATGTTGGCGCAGCCTTATTTACAAAAAACTGTAATAGTTATGATCACGAAAATAGTTATATGGGGCGCCCGGTGAAAAAATTGCACTGAAATGTATTCAAAAATTTCTTGTTTAATGTCTGTTTGAATAATTGTTCTATTTTGAATTTGGCGCCAGAAGTCCATTTAAATCGATTTCAGTGATCGATCGTGAGACCAGGCGACGCTGTTAACAAAGGTTGTGCTTACTTTTCTTTCTGCAAGTTGAAAATGCGATATTTTATTAATTTAATAATATTTGTCACAAGTGTTGACGATCCCGAGGGACTTTCCACCTCAAATATGGGTTTGAGCATCCTGTAAAAAAATCCCCCTCCCTTTCGATAACAATTCGATGCGGTAGCATTCGAAACTAATTTTTTTAGGTGAATTTTCTAGGTTACATTGCCTCATACATAAGCCTTAAACAAAATGAATGAGTGAATTAATGAACTTCAAACCTACAAAGACGAAGTTCCTAACCAATATTCGAATTTTCAAACAAAAAATTAAATTTTAACCACAAACAGTTATATTTTTAAATAAATAGTTTAATCTTCAAGACAAAAAGACAAATTTTTAAAAAGAGAGTTGAATTTTCAACTTGTATTAAAAAAAATGAATGACCAACCAAATAGTTGAACTTTCAAGCAAAAGTGACGATTATTCAATAAAAAAGTTTAATTTTATACCAAACATTTAAATTTTCAACATACCGAGATAAATTTTGAATCAATTGGTTAAATTCCTAAAAAATACATTTTAATTAAAAACAATTACATTTTAAACCAATTAATTGGATTTAAAAACAAAAAATATTTATTTTTAACGAAAAATATAATATTTGATGTTTTAACTAAAAAAGATTTCAATTAAAAATGTAATACTTGATATTTCAATCAAACAAATTTTAGTT
The DNA here is from genome assembly GCA_032357855.1 of Amphibolips quercusostensackenii. NCBI lineage: Eukaryota > Metazoa > Arthropoda > Insecta > Hymenoptera > Cynipidae > Amphibolips > Amphibolips quercusostensackenii. Next base: position 42,108,641 of record JAUELO010000179.1, on the reverse strand, counting down.
TTAAATAAAAAACGGTCTAATTCATGCAAAAAAGAGAAATTTTCAACAAAATAATTAAATCCTCAACTAACAAAGATTATTTTTTAACCAGTTGTATTTTGATTCAAAAAACATTATATATTTTCCAAAAGAGACGAATTTTATACAAGAAAGCTAAATTTTCAAATCTGAAAACACGAACTATCTACAAAAAAGTTAATTTTTAACCAAATAATTGAATTTTTCACCAAAAAAGATGAATTTTTAACCAAGCCGATTGATGTTTCTTCAAAAAAGACAAATTTTTAACAAAATGGTTACATTTTCAACCAAAGAGATAAATTGTAAACTAAAATAATGAATCTTCTACGAAACAAATTTTTAACAAAGTTGTTTAACTCTTAACCAAGTAATTTTCATTTCAACCAAAAAAGATGAATTCTCAACAATAACTGTAACAGTTAAGAACTGAAATAAAAAATGTTTTTAATTTTAAATCAAAAAGATTTATATTTAGCTAAAAAGATGAATTTTAAACAAAATAGTTGGGTCTTCAGCCAAAAAGATTGTAACTTTAAACAACAAATTTTTTATTTTAATAAACAAAATAGATGAAACTTCTGACAAAAAAATTAATTTTTAAAACAAAAAAAAAAACAATTTTTTCAATCAAATTGTTCAATTTGCAACCAAACAAGATTTCAAAATCCAGAATAAAAAAAGGCAGGCAAATTATAATTTGAAAGAAATAATAATTTTTGAAAACAAAGTAAGAATTTCGAATGCTATTTATTTTCTAATGTCCTTTGTTTATTTGCTTAGGGCTATATAAATATAATTTCCTAGGTTTCTCGAAAAAATCCAAAAAGATCTTTGAAAGTTTTAGGTATATCAAAAACGTATCTAGGAAATGTCTCAGAATTTTTTTTATATTTTACAGGATTTTGCAAAATTTTTAAGAAAATAGTAGTTTTAAAAATATATAAGACTTTTTGACGAATAGAAATAATTAAGAACTATTTTATAAATGATCGGAAATATAATAAGTTTTAAAATATTTTTGTTCTTTTCAAAATTCCAAAAATCCCTAAATTTAATATTTTGAAACCTTTCAAAAACTTAAAAAAACTTAAAAATTTTATTTCAAAATCTTCAAAAATCTAGGTTTTGTCACAAGGATTTTGGAATTTTTGTTTTAAACTTTTAAATGTCTTCAAATAATTTCCATTTTTTGTATATTTTGAAAAATTCTGCAAATCGAAAAAAATTGCTTTAAAATCTTTCAGATACTTTTTTGATAATGTTGAGAATTTTTCAGAATATTTTGAAATCTTTTAGAATGTTTTAAAACCTTTTTAATATTGTCTTAAAATAAATGTTGCAAAATAAATAATCATGCAAATTTTTTATTCTCTTGAAACCCTTCAACATATTCAACTGTAAAAGGCGAATCTTCAACAAAATAGTCGAATTTTTAAACAAAAAGTTGAACGTTTAACCAAAAAAGATAAAAATTTTAACAAAAGAGATAAGTTTTCAACTAAGAAAGATTGTTTATTAAAGAAGAAAAAAAATGTCAACTACGTGTAAATTTTTGAATTTCTAAGTATAAAGTTAATTTAACACCAAAAAGTTGAATTTTTTACTAAAATAATAGAAATTTTTTACTCAAAGAGAAGACTATTTAACAAAATAGTTGAATTTTTAAGCCAAAAGATGAATCTTCTACAAAACAGTTAAATTTTCAACCAAAGAGATAGATCTTCTACTAATAACTTTAATTTTCTTTGAAAAAAGACGAAATGGCAACAAAATACACAACTTGTCTACCAAATAGTTGAATTTTTAACTAAAAACGAATCAATTTTCAACCGGAAATAGAATAAGAAATAAATTTTCAGTTAAAAACCTCAAGTTTGAAAGAAACGAAAAAGTGAATTCTTAACAAAATAATTAAATCTCAAACCAATAAAAAGAATTTTTAAGAAATTAGTTTAAATTGCCTTTAAATAGTTAAATTTTGAGCTAAAAGGATGAATTCTCAAAAAAAAATGTAATAGTTGAATTTGTGACTGGAAACTATCAGTTTTAAGGAAAAACCGGATTAGTTTAATTTTCAGCTAAAAAAAATAAATTCTAATTTGAAAAAAACGAATTTTAAACAAAATAGTTAAATTTTCAACTAAATAATAGAGTTTTTAACCATAATAGATGCATTCTGAACCAAACATATAATAGCCGGCTTTTCAATTATAAAGAATCATTAAAAAAAAAGTTGGATCTTCTTATGCGGTTCTTTTAATTCAGTTTGCATTTAAGCGAAGAAAGGAAAAGCAGGGTATCTTCCAGAAAACAGGGAAAAAAGAAAAACTTTTCAAAAAAGGGAAAAAACGCAATAGGGGAACCAATATAAAGTATTTTTTTATATGCTTTACTTGTAAAATAAAATAACTAATTTTCATTTTGCAAGCATTACAAAAAATTGTTATTCACATTTATATTTTTCATCTGTGATGTAACATTCTGCATCAGCCCTTCCACTTACGTTACAAATAGTCACAGACTCTGTTCTCCCCCCCCCACCCTCTAGCTTCATTTTATGTAATTTTGCTTCCTCTTAGATGAAGCTTTGTAATGGTGACATTTTCGAAAATTTTTAAATTCATTTGATTAAACGCTTGTCTATTTTAATATGTCTAATACAATGTTCTAAGCAAATGTCCGGATGTGTGTGTGTGTGTGTGTGTGTGTGTGTGTGTGTGTGTGTGTGTGTGGAGATGCACTTTGTTATATTTTAAAAATCGGTTTTTTATAGTAAAACTTTTTTCATTAACATAATTCAAAGTTAATGCAAGAATATAAAAGA
>JAUELO010000179.1:42085408-42097591 GCA_032357855.1 Amphibolips quercusostensackenii | reverse complement strand
CAGCTATTACTTTCTTAAATAAAGCCAATGTAACAACGCGCCCCATGTGACAACGTGCCCCGGTCTACCCTTACCGACAGCCAAGCGCTGATTTCATGTTAATTCTGAATTTTTTAGCTATCCAAGAGAGTTAAAAAAATTTTAATTTTTAACCAAGAAATATGAGTTTTCTACCATAAAAGATGACCTAAACAAAATAGTTAAATTCTCAACAAAATATTTAAACTTTGAATAATATAGTTGAATTTCTGACCAAATAGCTAAATTTCAACCAAAAAAGATAAATTTTTAACCTAAGAAACCCAGTATTTAACCAAAAATGGAAATGTTAAATTTTCAGTTTAAGAAATTACTTTTCAACAAAAATAGAAAGTAATTTTTAGTTGGTTGAATTTAACGAAAAAAGAAGAATTAAAACAAAATAGTTCAATATTCAACCGAACAGATACATTTTCAACAAAGAAGATTAATTTTCTGCGCAAAAAGACGAATTTTCAACAAGAGTTAAGTTTTGAAGTTAAGGAGTCGAATATTCTAAAACAGTTGAATTTCGTAGCGTTAAATATACATTTTGTAACAAAAAAAGATCATTTTCAATCAAAAATGGAATTGTTTTATTATCAGTTAAAAGAAAATATTTTCGAAAAAAGAAGAATTTTAAACCAGTTAAACTCAACTAAAAAATACAATTTAAAACTTACTACTAACTAATTAAATTTTTAACTTATAAAAAATAAATTTTTGACAAAAAATGGAATAATTAAATTTTTAGATGTGAAAATCAATTTATAATCAAACAAAAACAATTTTGTAACAAAATAGTTACATTTTCAGCTAAAAAGGTGAATCTTTACCAACAAAGACAAATGTTTAAGAAATGGCATTAATTTTCAACAAAATTGTTGAATTTTGATGCCAAAAAGTCAAATCATTTACAAAACAGTTAAATTTTTAACCCAAAAATATTATTTTTCATACAAAATTAACATTTTCACTGAATTATTGAATTTCAAAATAAGTAGTTTAATTTTGAAACAAATAGTTTAATTTTTATTCAAAAGAGTTAAATTTTCAAACATAAATGTAAATTTTCAACAAAAAAGTTCATTGTCAACCAAAACGGTTTAATTTTATACCTAATCGTTGAATTTTAAAGCAGAAACAGATTAATTTTCAACGAAATAGTTGCATTTAGGCCAAATAGGATACATTTTTAACCAAGATTAATTTTCTACCAAAAAGATAAATTTTCAACCAAATAGTTCAACATTCAACCAAATATTTGAATTTTTAACAAAAAGATGATTTTTTAACCAAAAAACTTAATTTTCTACCAAACAAGATGAATTTTCAATAAAATACATGAAATTTTGACCCAATACTTGAATTTTGAAGTTATAAAGATACATTTTCAACCAAATAGTTGAATTTTTAATCATAAAAGAAGAATTTTCAACCAAAAATAGAAGAGGTAAATTTTCAGCTTTAAAAATTAATTTTCTACAAAATAGTTAAATTTTCTAGCAAAGAGGTGAATCTTCAAAAAAAAGTAATTTTGAACAAAGTTATTTAACTTGGGTTAAGTAATTGAACTTTCAATAACAACAAGTAAAAGATATTTTAACAGAATAGTAGTTGCATTTTTAACAAAATAATAAAATTTTCAACCAAATACTAGAATTTTGAACCAGGCAAACTGAATTCAATAAAAAAATACAATAATAGACTTTTCAACAAAAATTTCAATTTTGAACCAAAATAGTTGGATTCTCTTATTGGGTTCTATTAATTCAGCTTGCATTTAAGCGAAAGAGCGAAAAAAAGAAAAATTATCTTAAAATTAGAAGAAAAAGAAGATTTCCTCACAAAAAAGTAAAAGAAAGGAATAGGGTAAAGTGTAAGTTTGACTTCAAACTACTAATATTACCTGACATATTCAATGTGCCGGACTTTGAACTACCTATACTACTTAAGACTAACGTTGAACCAATTTGCTACATGATATCCTTGGTGGCTAACTGGAATCAACTTATACTACTCGACATCCACTAAGTCTCACTTGAAACGTCCTATACTACTAGATATCCAGCGTGTCTCTCCAGCGTGTCTGACTTCAGCGTGCCTGCCTGACTAAAACGATATATACTATTTGACACTAACTTAAAACTTGTTATGACAAATTCCATTTCAAATCGGGTAGAGAGGTCCAGCTTATGGTGTCAAAATGATTTAGTATTTGGTTATATCAGTAATCTGTAACTTTTTCAATTAATTAAATAAAAAATGTATTTACATTTTAGAATAACTTCGCAAACTTTGATTTCACAATCTATGTTAATTGTACTATTAACTTGAAACTCCTTAATCCTGACTTGAAATACATATGCATGTCCGAGTTTAAAATACTTATACTACTTGGATCAGCTTCTTCAATAACCGATACTGCTTTAGTAAAATAAGACGACGTTTACTTTTAACATCCTTATTGCTTGAGCTTTAGAAAAAAATATTTAAAGTTCAAATAATTTTATAACAATGGTTATATGGATTTGTTTGCTTTAGTTTTAATTTTAGGTAAAAGCTGAAATTCTTATCAAATCCTAATTATCAAGGGCTGATTTTATTCCTTGAAAGATTCTTCAAAATTCTCTTCGGCTGGGCTTTGTTACAATTGAAATCATTAAAAAAAAAAGAAAGTTTACAGAAATAATAACTTTGTGATTGCTATTTTTTTAAGTGACACACAAACAGACAAGATTGTTAATGATCTTTTAAGAAGTGAAATCAGCTTTTGGTCATTAGGATCAGATAAAAATAGTAGCTTTTTCCTAAAATGAAAGGTAAAACATTAAAATACATCTAAAATTTGTTGAATAAACAATTTCAACCTAAACACTTTTTTCTAAAGAACACCTGAATTTCGCAGCAATTTACATTAGGTATATCTTTTTCGATTATATAAATTGTAAATCTTGAGATGACTGTATATACATTAGGGTGGTCCAAAAATACATTTGAATTTATTTGTTGAATTTTTATGCATATCGCACGGAATTTTTTTCAAATTATATTTAGAGGTGGCACAAGCCCCAAGAAGTTTAACACGTATTTCGCATAAGAAAAAAAATACGTTTTTGTAAATTTGATACAAATTCCTTAATATTAGCTGAATCGAGTTAAAACTCAATATTTCTCTTTACAATAAGTCATAAAATACGAATAAAATATTTCTTTTTGAATATCACCCCCATAAATCTGTTTTATAGGGTCCCAAAAAACCCCGTAAGTCAAAAAATGGATTTTGCGAGTTTTTAGCAATAATTATGATTTTTTTGCGGGTTTTAAACTAAGAATTGTTCTTGATCTATTAATAAAAACTTTGTACAAATAAATGAAGTTAAAATAAATTAAAAAATTTTTTTTATTGTTTTTAGCAATTTTCTCTTAAAATAGAGTTAGAAAGTCGCGGTTTTGAAATCAAATTTCCACTTTACGTTTTAATTTTTAATTACAGCGAGGTAATACTTAATAAATGTTAACTAAAATAATTGCTTAAACAATTTTTCATTATTAATAATGATATTCTTTCAGAATAATGATAGAAAATTGCAGTTTTTTAAAAAAATGTTGCACTTTTTGAAAGTTGCGGTTTTTCTGAAATTTGTAACTATTTGTCTATTTTTCACTTGAAGTGAATTAATAGTTAATTAAATTTAGCTCAAATAATTGTTCAAAGAAATTATTGTTGTTTAAAGGAAAGGAGGAAAAGGGCTGATATAAAAATCTTTGTAGTTCTAAATTTTTCTTTTACGCTTTGCAATAAATTTCTTGTTGTCATTTAAAACCCAACATTTACAAGTCCTTTTCAGACCTAGTTCATCCACCTACTTCTAATTATTTTATTATTTGTTTTTGTCTCTTGTGTATAATAGCTTTTCAGTTTAAAATAATTTTCTTCAACATGGAAAAAAGAGCAAAAATAATTCACTTAAAAGAATACCATTGAAAAATGATTCTGTTTGTGGTTCACTTATTCTTTGTTCATAACTAAAAAGTCAAAACAAAATTAAAGATTGTAGAAAAAAGCAGCGTTCTAGTATCACTCTTGTTGAAAATGGTTATAAACGATGATAAATTGTTTAAATAAGCATGTTTGTCAACTTGCATTAATTATTAGCTTACTAAGTGAAAAGTGGACAAGGTGTTTAAGAGTTTAAAAAAACTGTAACTTTTAGCACTTATCAAAAAGAAGATAGTTATAAACAATAATAATTTGTCTAAACATTCACTTTTGCAAAACTAATTAGTTATTAAGTCACTCTAAGTACAAAATAGACAAATAAATAAAAATTCCATGAAAAACCGCATTTTTCTATCATCAAGCAGAGAGACTATTGTAAATAATAATAATAAATTGCCTTTACAATTATTTTTGTTAACTTAAATTAATTATTACTTTACTGTCAGTAAAAACTAGACAAATAGTTGAAAATTTTAGAAAAAACATAACTTTCTAGTATTTTTTAAATTAAATATTAATAAGAATAATAAAAAATTGTTTAAACAATTATTTTGTTAACTTTAATTAATTATTGACCTGACTCTATTTAAAAATTAGACAAAAAGTGGAAACATTTTCGGAAAAAATTGCAATTTTTTATCATTATTCTGAGAAAGTATTATTAACAATAATAATAAATGGTTTAAACAATTATTTTTGACAAAATTAATAAAGTGATACCTTACTCTAATTAAAACTTAAACAAAAAGTGAACTCTTTTTTAAAAAACCGCGACTCTCTAACTCTATTCGAAGGGAAAATTGCTAAAAACAATAATAAATTGTTTAAAAAATTTAGCTGAACATCTAGTTATCAGTATAAAGTTGTATATAATGTAACAAAAACAATTTGCATTTAATAAAAACCGCAAAGAAATCATAATTAGCGCCAAGAACTCGCAAAATCCATTTCTTCCCTTATGGGGTTTGTTTGGGACCCTATAAAACAGAGTTATGGGGTTGATATTTCAAAAGTAATATTTTGTTCATATTCTATGGCTAATTTTGAAGAGAAATGTTAAGTTTCAACTTGATTTAGCAAATATTGATGATACTGTATACAATTTACAAAAACGTGTTTTTTTTATAGGAAATACGTGTTAAACGTCATGGGCCCTACACCACCTCTAAATGTCATTTTTTTCAAAACAAAAAAAAACATAGATTCATTCTTTTTTTAATGAGAACAAATTTTCGGGCGTTATGCAGAAAAATTCGAGAAAAAAAAATTTGGGCCACCCTAATGTACATACTGCATTTACCCTATACAGATGATAGAAAACGTCTCACATTACTTAACAATCTTTATATCCAACTATAAAATCCTCATGATACTTAAGATCATGAGTGTCTGACTTTAAAATTATTATACTACCCCCAACCCCTTATGTCTGACCATAAACTACAAATACAACTTGAAAACTTTTATGTCTGCTTTAAATTAGGAACACTAACTGACGAATACTGCTTGAATTACCCTTTGAAAGTTCTCCACGTAAAACATTATTTTAATTAAAACCTAGAAATTATGAAATTTATTTGAGAGAGCTTAAAACTTGACCTTTAATGATGTGTGGTTGATATTTTGATAATGGAATCACTCCATTATGTATAAATCAATATGTAAAGTTTCAATCTTGAAAATCATATAACTTTGAATCCTCCAATTTGAAATTTAAGATTCAATTCAATCAGACTGAAAGTTTTCAATACGAAATCGTTCTAGCTTAGAGTTTCCAATCTAAAAGGGCTCTGGCTTTAACGTTTTCTATTCTGCTTTCTCAGGTAATCAAAGTATAGAAAATATGTCAAATAACGATCTCTATCCTAAGGGCACTATCGTACTAGATATTTATTCCGTGTAAAAGCTACAAGCGAAAATGTATGTATTTATAGAATATAGAAAACTACGATGCACACATTTTACGACAATTCTTATGTAGAATAGAAACTTGCTGAGCAAAATTAAATAGAATAAAACCTTTCCAAGCGATTTATAGAACTTGAATTGAGGGACGATTATCGGAAAGAAAATTTATAAGTAAGAAAAAAACAACAATACTCATAGAGACTGTGCATAAATTTTATTAACTATCTTTTTTTTGTGTGTGTGGGGGGGGGGGTACATGATTAAAAAATTTTTTTACGTAAGATATTTTCAAGTCTGCGAATCACTGAAAAATAAAAGATAAGCAGATTTTATTGTAAACAGCTGTTTGTAAGAGCGATCTAGTACTTACTGTAGTATCTAGTACATTAAGCGTGAAAAAGTGTTAAGTTACTTTTTAAAAATTGTAACAGCATAACTTGCAATTCACCTGATAACATAAGTAGTACCTAGTAATATGAGTATTAATATTACATGTGATAATCATAAATTCACAAAATAATAATGAATGAATAAGCAAATAAGGGTTTATCCATAAATTCTGTTATGTGATTTTGTATAATTTCTAAACCCCCCCCCCCTCCAATGTAGGATGCCGTGGATTTTTTAGATCTTTCCAAAATCTTTTTTAAATTTCATAGATTCAGGCAATGAACATGCATATACAAAAAATTAACTTTGTTAATTAAATAAACGTAGACCCTGAATGAAATTAGTTTTAGAAAATGAAATGTGTTAATAACAATACGTATTTATTTTAAAAAACCTTTACTTTTGTAATTTCTACTGGGCCTAAGGTGTTGCAAATTCATGAATTTTATTAAAAATTTTGTTCTTTTTTGACGGAAAAATTTTTGTGAGTTAAAAATTCAACTATTTTGTAGAAAATTTAATTATTTGGTTGAAAATTAGTGTTTTTTCTTTAAAAATTTATTTCTCTTTGCAAAGATTTAAACTTTTTTGATTAAGAATACAACAATTTTGCAAAAAATTCGTATATTGGCTCAAAAATTAAACAGATTAGTAGAAAATTCAACTATTGAGTAGAAAATTAAACTAGTTTGTTAAAAATTCATTTTCCAGGTTAAACATGTAAGCATTCTGTTGAAAACTTGTTTTTATGTTGAAAATTAATTTTTTAAACTGCAAATTCAACTATTTTTGAAAATTTAAGTGTTTCGTTGACAATTCGTCTTTTTTAACGAAAATAAATTTTTATGATAAAAATGCAACACTGTTTTTTCAAAAACTAATTTTTTTTTGGTTAAATTTAACTGTTCTTTATTCAAAATTAAAATACTGTTGTTGATAAAATATCAACTGATTATATTAAACTATGCACTATGCTAAAAGTTTTTTTTTGTTAAAAATTAATTTTGTTATCTGAAAATTTAATTCTTTCGTTGTAAATTGTTAACTATATTGTTAAAAATTTATACAATTTGTTGAAAGTTCGTCCTATTTGTCAGGTAATTTATTTTCGTAAATGAAATTTCAGCTAATTGAAAAAACGTATGCATGCTGAAGAAAATTCGTTCTTTAGTAAAAAGATAATCTTCCTGAAAGAAAACTCAACTGTTTTATAGAAGAATAGTACTTTGGCTAAAAAGCTAGCATTTTGAATGATATTTTTTTTTATAAATTAAAAAATCTTTCTTAGTGAAAAATCCATCTTTTAAGTGATGCAATGTTTCCTTTTTGGTTAAAGAATCGACTGCGTTGTTTAAAATTTGTCTTTTTTTCTTGAAAAATCGGCAATTTTACTGTATTTTTGTTCTTTTTCAATAAAAAAGTTTGGCCAAGTTGAAAATTTAAGTATTTCGCTAAGAATTCAACTGTTGGGTTGAACATTCCTCTTTTTTTTTTGGAAATTCATTTCTTTTTGCAGAAATTTAAGCTCTTCTGATTCAGAATGCAACTATTTTGTAGAAAATTCGTATACTGACTAGAAAATTCAACAGTTTGGTAGAAAATTTAACTATTTAGTACAAAATCAAACAAGTTTGTTAAAAATAATTTTTCAGGTTCAACATGTAACTATATTGTTGAAACCCTGTTTTTTGGTTGAAAATTTATTATTGAACTGCAAATTTAACCATTCCATTTTTGGTTGAAAATTAATCTTTTTTGATTGAAAATTCAACCACTTGGTTGAAAATGCATGTGTTTTGTTAAAAATTCGTCCTTTTTTAAAAAAAAATTTAAATGTTGTGTTGGAAATTCGTTTTTTTTATAAAAAATAAATTTTTATCTCAGAAATGCACCACTGTTTGAAAATTATTTTTTTTTTAGTTAAGGATTTAAGTATTTGGTTAAAAATTAATCTATTTTTGTTAAATTTAATTGTTGTTATTAAAAAATTAATTATTGTTCTGTTCAAAATAATTTTTTTATTTAAAAATTTAACTCTTTCGTTGAAAATTGTAAACCATTTGGTCAAGAATTTATGTAATTTGTTGAAAGTTCGTCTTTTATGTTAGAAAATTGATTTTCTTAGCTGAAAATTTAAGTGTTTTCAAAAATGTATGCATTTTGCAGAACATTCTTCTCTTTAGTTAAAAAATAATTTTCTTGATTAAAAATTTAACTGTTCTATAAAAAAAATAGTAATTTGGTTTAAAAATTAACATTCTGGATGACATTTCTTCTTTAATAATTGAACAATCATTTTTGGTTGGAAACTCATATTCTCGTATTAAAAATTCATCTATTTTGATATAATTTCTATCTTTTTGATTTAAAATTCGACTACTTCTTCGGCAAAAATTACATTAGGTGTAAAGGGGAGGGATTACAAACTTACAGGCCCTAGAAAGAGGGGGTACGGTTTTAAAAATCCAGAATCAAACTTTAGGTAGCTTAAGCAGAACCATTTATATGATTTCTATGAAATTAAGTCAATGTAGAAAATGTATTTTCTGAACAGTTCTTTAAGGTCCTTGGTGATGTATGAAGGATGCCATTATGTCACTAATAACGTGCAAATTTTATTTGCGTGCAAGCATCTTGGCAATATCGATCGTTCAAAGAGCTTTTCCTGTGAAAATTACGAGTACCTAGTATCAAAACTTTGATCACCAAATCGCATCGATTATGTGGGAGGCTCCCTTAAAGCAAAAACTGTATTAAAGGTGCGTGCAAGTTGCTGTGGTTGGCGAACGATCTCGCGTTTCTTAATACGACGTTAATTCGACGGCATTACCGCCAAGCAACTGCCAAGTACTTTCAAGCCGCTACCCAGCGACACGCGACCAAATTTAATTCTAACTCACACAACTACTAACTAACATCTACTAGTTTCGTCACGATACTAGAATCCCATCTAAAAGTTAGCCAAAGTACGCACCGCGCGCTTGAAAAAGACGGTTTTATAACCTAGTAGGACGTCCAAATGTCCCCCTATCCTAATCCTTCTCCTTTAACATACTTCTCCCAGAATTCACCTCCTCTCACGTCTCTTCCTCTTACTTTCTTTTCTCTTCCTTAAGTATTTTTCTCCTTAATTTACTCTTTACTTCCCCAACCCTCTATTTCTCACTACTCTGCTTATCCGCTCCTCCATCTCTCTACTTTAGCTCACATCACTTCTCCTACTTCCCCTGTCCAACTTCTGGTAAACTACTTCCGTATCCTTTAATGCACTCTCCTAATAACGCTCACTTCCATATTACCGCCCCCCATCCTTTCTCTTCCTCTTTTGCCCTTCCTCAAAGATACATAATTTTTTAACAAACTTCATTTTTAGGGTTTCGTAGTCCCGCAAGGGGAAGAAGGATAAGTAAGATGAAGGGTGCATGAGTGGGAAAGAGTGAGAGCAGTAGTATGCAAGTAAAGGTTAGTAGGGGACCCCTCCCCTACTACCCCTAGTAAAGAGTGTGAAAAGTGAGGGGTATGTTAGGGTAGAAGAAGAATAGGAAGGCTGGAAGTGGTAGTATAAGAGTAAGTGTTAGTAAAGGGAGAAGTAATGAGTGGGGTAGTACGGGAAAAAAGGAGATGGGAAGTAGAGTATGGAGTAACATGGAGAGGAAAAGAAAAGTAAAGGAAAATTAAGGGGCAGAATGGTTGGCAATGAGGGGATAAGAATTTAGAGGAGGGGAAGTAGGTTAAAGGAGGGTGGTTAGGGTAAGAGGACATTTGGATGAATTAATTATTGTCTCAATAGGCTTCCAGAACCTTTTTTGTAGGCGCTCGGCACCTACTTTAACTAATTTTTTTAGTTATGTTAGCGCTGTTTTACAGGAAAATGGCATTTTCAAACAAAAATATTAGATTTTCAAAAATGCAGAATTTGTAAGATTTCTAGTTTACGTTAGCATTTCACATGAAAAATTGGTTTTTCGAGAGAAAATGTATTAGATTTGAAACAAAAAGTACCATTTTGATCAATGTCAAGTTATACACGCGTCTTTTTTTACCGGAAAATAGTATTTTCAATACAAAATTACTAGATTTCAAAGATAAAAATTTTCGAACAACTTTCGCTTTTTGGTTATATTAGCGGCTTCTTTTACAGGAAATTGAAACTTCTAAGCAAAAATCCTTAAATATTAAAGATTCACAATTTTTAACACTTTTAGGTTTTTTACACAAAATCGATTATTAGAAATAAAATCATATTAGATTTCAAAGAAGATTTATATTTTTAAAGAATTTTTTGTTTATTCAAGTTTGAAATACTAATTTCGAGCTTTATTTTTACTTACTTCTAACTACCTTATAATTTTTTAAATGTACAAATTAGAAATATTGAGGAAAAAGTACCAATTTCGTAAAAAAGCAGTATTTTTAATCACATTTTGAATCGTGATATTCTTTTTTGTCAGAAATAAAAAATGTTCTTCAAAATCATTCGATTTTAATAAAGATTTAGAATTTTATTTTCACCAAAAAAATATTCTAAAAAAGGTGAAAAATTTTGTTAGTGTTTTCCTCTGTAAATTGGGATGGTTAATTTAAAATTGACATTACATTTTTACAGTACATTCACAAGTTTTGTAAAATTTTAGGTTATGCTGGAGTTCATACCAAAAATTAATATTTTTAATGAAAAATATGTACATTTTACAGAAGATGAAACATTTTAAAATAATTTTAGATTATTCTTATGTTTTTAACGAAAATCGTTATAGGTTTCAAAGGAAATCTACAATTTTTGAACAATTTCAGATTCTATTAACATTTTTATAAAGAAATCGGTGATTTTAAACAAAAAACATAAGGTTTCAAAGAAGGCTTACTATTTTAAAGAAATGTTATATTCATGTGTTTTATTAAAAAGTGGTAATTTTGATGAAAAATCATTAAATCAAAAAAAAAAAAATTAACATCAGTTGAACAATAAAATCTTACCTTACTCTTTTCAACGAAAACCGGTTATTTTGAACAAAAATGATTAGATTACAAAAATATAATTTTCAACGATTTTAGTTTGGAATGAAAAATATTGTCCTTGCTCTATTTTATACTATGTTAGATTACAGGTACTACAAAATACAATAAATTTGTATTATTATCAATTTTATTTTTTAATTTAAAAATTGCGTGAGACTAAACAATGAATAATCACACTTCTGTTTTTTTTAGTTCTATAGAAACGAAGGTCTACAAAATGTTGAAGGAAAATATTTTCATCGTTAGTTTCTAATCTCTTGACACAAACATTAAGATCTAGATATTTTGCATTTCAATTTTAGAAAATGAATGGAATTTTAGCACAAAGATTATTTTAGAGTCTTCGAAATTAATACATGCTTGTAACAAAAATAAAATCGTTAGAATGATTTTATGTATGGGAAACCCCACTGCAGTGGATAATGCAATCTATTGAGGAACGTTATTAATAAGGATTACAAATAAAAGCAAATAATTACTTCAAATTTATTAGCAGGTATAGTATCTTAACCGTAAAATAAATTAAATAATTTATTTCACACACAATAATATTTTTAATTAATGATTATTCATCGTAGGTTGTATTATCCGCTGCAGGGGGTTTCCCGTAGGACATTGATTCAGTATTCAGAAATCTGACTCATACATTTAGCGCAAGGATATAAGTATTCATCTTTTGTTCCATAGATAAAAGTAAATAAAATGCGCATGATCTCCTTAGAAATACAAGAATTTGCGAGATACACATATCTCCTTTCCGTGCCGAGAATAATTTTAATGCAAAAATACTGAGAATAAACATCTTGGCTCGGAGACGGTAGACTTTTCTCGAGATCCTATTGCAT
>JAUELO010000179.1:42038533-42052588 GCA_032357855.1 Amphibolips quercusostensackenii | reverse complement strand
GTTTGAGACAAGACTTGAGGTGCTTCGAGGTCTTTTCGTCCTTGTACTAAGTCCAGGATAACGGCCGGATTAGCGCTGCAGGAGTAATGGTAATGCACCTTGTTGTCGTTGCGTTAAGTTGTCGCTTACGCGAAGGTGCAATCTCGAGTTGAAGTCCTTAAGGAGTTACGCCGCATTGCAAACTTTGGATTTAGCCACATAGCGCATTCTCAAGCTGTTCTTAGAAATGCATTTGCTTCTGCAGCAGACTTCGCAGCGAGATCTCTAACAACAACTCTGAAGATCATCAGCGACGTCAGAATATATATATTCATCCTTTCAGACTTTGAAACAAAAATATATTATACGGATTCTTCTATGTTCTTCCACATTTTACGATTCTAAATACGATCAGCGATTGTAGAAAATATAGATTGAAGCTTTAAGCCTTCGAAAACATAAATATATTATACAAATTCATCTATGTTTTTTTGACAGTCTTCAACTCTAAAGAACATCAGCGAATGCAGAAAATAAAGATTTAAATTTAAAACCTTTAAAAAGACAAAGATATTGTAAAGATAATTATATGTTCTTCAGCAATATACAATTTTAAAGACGATCAGCAAATGTGAAAAATATAGATTGAAACTGAAAGCTTTCAGAAATGCAAAGATATTATATACGGATTCTTCTGCGTTCTTTGGCAATTTATGACTCTGAGAATCATCAGCGAATGTAGAAAAAATAGACTCAGACTTCAAGCCTTCAAAAAAATAAAGATATGATACAGATTCTTCTATGTTCTTCGGCAATTTACAACTATTAACACCATCAGAGATAGTAAATAGTTTAGATTAAAACTTTATGCTTTTGAGAGAACAAAGATATTATACAGATTTTTTCATGTTTTTTGTCAATTTACAACTCAAGACTATAAGCAAGACCTTTAAAACTTTTAAAAACACACAAAGAGATCATACAAATTTGTCTATGTTCTTCCACAATTAACAAATCTGAAGACCATCAGCGAATGTAAAAAATGTAGATTTAAACCTAAAGCCTTCGAAAAGACAAATATATTATACAGATTCTTCTGTGTTCTTGGGCAAGTTACAACTCTAAAGACCATCAGCAAAAGGAGAAAATAGAGACCTAAACATAAAACATTCGAAAACGCAAAGATATTACAAAAATTCTTCTATGTTCTTTAGCAATGTACAATTCTAAAGCCTTTTAAACAATGTATAAAGTATAGATTCGAAATTTAAGCCTTTGAAATACGGAGAGATTATTTAGATTCTTCTATGTTCTTCCGCAATTAACAAATCTGAAGAGCATCAAGAAATGAACAAAATATAGATATAAATTTTAAGTCTTTGAAAACACAATGATATTATACGGATTATTCTATGTTTTTCGACAATTTACAACTAAAGGCTATAAGCAAGGCCTTCAAAGACCTTTGAAAACACACAAAGAGATTATACAGATTCATCTATGTTTTTTCGCAATTAACAAATCTAAAGACCATCAGCGAATATAAAAAATTTAGATTCAAACCTTAAGCCTTCGAAAAGACAAAGATATTATACAGATTCTTCTATGTTCTTCGGCAAGTTACAACTCTAAAGACCATCAGCAAATGAAGAAAATAGATATTAAAATATTAAACTTTCGAAAACACAAAGATATTACACAAATTCTTCCATGTTCTTCAACAATTTACAACTCTTAAGACATTCAGAAATAGTAAATTGTACAGACTAAAACTTTAAGCTTTTAAAAGAACAAAGATATTATACGGACTCTTTGATGTTTTTTGTCAATGCGCAAACTCTTAAGATGTAAAAAATGTAGATTTAAACTTCAAGCCTTTGAAAAACAAACATATTATACAGATTCTTTTCTGTTCTTTGGCAATTTACAAATAAGAAGCCTATCAAAAAATGTAGAAAGTATAGATTCAAAATTTAAGCCTTTGAAAACACACAAAAATATTATACAGATTCATCTATGTTTTTTCGCAATTAACAGATCTGAAGCCTTCGAAAAGGCAAAGATATTATACAGATTCTTCTATGTTCTTCGGCAAGTTTCTTTTTCTTTTGCAAGACCATCAGCAAATGAAGAAAATAAAGATTTAAACATTAAACCTTTGAAAAGACAAAGATATAACACAAATTCTTCTATTTTCTTCAGCGATTTACAATTCTGCAGCCTATCAGAGAATGTAGAAAATATAGATTCAAACTTTAGGCCTTTTAAAACAAAAATATATTGTACAGATTCTTGTAGGCTTCCTTTTCTGGGATCTGTAAGTTTTTACCTACCCTTTCTCCTTGTCTCACATAATTTTTGCGATTTAATTTTTCGTGAATTTTTTGTCCATAAATAAACGAAATTTAATCAACAATATTAAATTATCAAGCCAAAAAGACAAACCTTCTTTAAAACAGCTGAATTTCCAACCAAGAAGATTAATTTTCTACTAATAAAGATAGGCTTTTTTCAACCCTGATACAGTTAATCGTATTTTTCCTGAACCAAACATTTCCCTATGTTAATCTGATGGGTTGAGTATAAGTTCCAATATGAGTAAAACAAAAAACAAATAAAGAAAAGAACAAAAAGCCTTGATAAGCATGTTGAAAAAACACCGAAAGGTTGGTGGATTTTCGTAAATATTTTTTTTAAGATTAACAACAACAGAAGTAAAGAAAGTCGAGAGAAAGAAAATAAGAAATATGATTTAGAGTTATCCTTCTTCATAACGGTCTTTTTACTTTGATTTTAAACGAACGTATTCTTATGTGTGCTTTTCCAAATATGATCGGTTTTTTTTTGTAAGCTCAAAGATTTTTTTTTATTCAAGCAATTGTTACTAGAGTTTGATATTGGAACCTAATTGAAATTTTCGTAAAAGTTATTATAATCTTCTGAATATCTGAATTGTTCATAGGTTATTACTTCTATGTAAATTTACTTAATTTTTTATATGAATCAAGGGTCCCTTCATACACTCATTTCCTAAATAATTTGAATAAAAATGAGAACTCTTCTTTCAACTTTTCTAAGCCCTGCACAAGGAAGTGTTTATTGCACAAAATAATTTTCAATTACAAACTTTCTATTAAATCCTTAAAAGTTTTATATCTATACCATCAGCAAAGAAAATCACGTTCGTGTATCTAGAGGATTAAACGGAAGGATTGCAGTTTAATTCGAAATTCTCTTAAACCCGGATTGATCTTAAGGACCTTAAAGTTTCGCGTGAGAAGATAGCTTACGTCCGATCTTTACGACACCAGCGGTAGTTTCTTGGGCTTTATTTTAGGTTTCTGAACGTGCGTAGGAGTGTTTTATTTGTTTTTTTGTTTGACTTTTTTTGTGCTAGTGCTAGATAAATCTTCTGTATATAGGTATCTTTATAGTTACTCAGGACTCCGGAGTGTCGTTGACGGTCAACGCCTTAGGTTGATTCAGTTTTAAGAGAGTGAGATCGGAGGAAGAGGAGTGGGTATTTAAGATGGACCATTCGTTCATTTCTTGTTCGTTAATCTCTCTCAAGGATGGTCCGCAACAGAAATAAGCGGATTCAACGAGCGGAATGTGCGCCTTGGTGCACCTTAATGCCTTCTTTAACGTGAGGTCGAGCGAGATTTACAAGATTTATTCCCGAGGTACCCCTTTACTCTCTTCAATTCCACCTCAATGCGGAAATACAGATCCAGCGAAGCGCATATATACCCGGAGAAAAATGGATGTTTACCCTTAACGTCTAGATGTTTCAGATTAACATATTTAATGTTTAATTATAGGATAGCCATGTAGATGTCAAAGGTTAGTTGCTGTGGATATTAATGATATGCAACGCAGAGTGCTCGTACCTCGAAGAATTTTTTGAAGAAGAAACAACACTTTCGTCAACCATTTTCCTCTATCCAATTTAAAGCAAAACGCTCTAACTCGGATTTGAGCCTGGTTTTGGTTCTGACCTTCGGCTTAAATCCAGGCTCTCCGAACGTAAACATCAGGGCCGTATGAATACTTACAGTGAACTGACGCCATGCGGCGCAACGTGATGCAGGTTTTCACGCATCAGTAATCATGGCGAATCACCCCGCGGCTCCTATCATCCGACACCGCCGCGCGGCGTCAGTTTTCGGAAGGCTCAAATCAAGTTTTCTCTCATCAAAGTTTGAGTGCGTTTTTAATACTTTTTAACAAAATATTAGTAATGATAATTTTTTGACAAGCAGCCGACAGAGGTGTGGCATGTTTTCTGCACGAGTTTAATATTTTTGATGTTTCAGTCATATTGCGTATTTTTATCTGTATGTTTGGGGTTAATATCTTATACTTTTCTTTTATCTAGATGCGATTATCATAATTAATTTCCTGTTAGGCTGGTTTATTTAAGTCCCGTATCACTGCAGTTGAAAACCTATTGTACTATGCCTCTATTTTAAAACACCGGTGAAACAGAAATCCATACACGGGTCACTTTCGCTGCTAAAGAATCATTAAGGTCCTTTATCATGACTACATATTGCGCCAGACTACTTCACTTCACTGGGTATGGGCCTGACAAAATTTAGTTTAACTAAGGTGGGTTTATAATAACTGTATGAATTTCATCACAACCAGTGACAACATAGCTGTAACCGACTTTATTGGAAGAACTCGCACTTGCTTGGACGCTTGGCCAGGGGAGAGCAAAACTGCAGAAAACCACCTCCCGAGTTAAGCTGATTTTCTTGGTTTGTTCGAGTCAAACTTTAATTTTCTTTAAGATTCGGGTCATCCAAACAGTTTTTAGCTATTTTTTAAAAAGTTGTGTTTTTTTTGTTGAGAGTTAATTCTATTAAGTGAAAATTTAACTTTTCCATTCGTGGTTCAAAATTGATAGTTTTTATAGAAAATTCAACTGTTTTGTTGAAAAGTCATCTTTTTTTATTGAAAATTTAACTATCCTTGTTGAAAAATTTATTTCTTTGGTAGAAAATTCAACTATATTGTTTAAAATTCGTATTTTTCCTCTGAAAATTAATTGCTTAAAATAAAAATTTAACTATTCCATATTCAATCGAAAATGGATATTTTTTAGTTGATAATTTAACTACTTGATCAAAAGTTTAATTACTTTAATAAAAAATTACTTTTTTAGTTAAAGGATTCTTGATTTAAGTTGAAAAGGTTTGGCTGATAACTAAACTATTTTCTTAAAATTTTTTTTGGGTTAATAATTAATTTTTTCTACTGAAAATTGAACTACTTTATTTTTAGTGAAAAACTGTCTTTCTTAGTTAAAAATGTATGCATTTTGTGAAAATTTCGTTTTTTTGGTGAATAAGTTAGAATCTTGCCTAAAAATGCATCTCTTTGGTTAAAAATTAAATTTTGTTTAATTCAATAATTTGGTTAAAAATGAAGCTATTTTGTTAAAGAAATAAACTTACTTTTAAAAAACTAATTTTTTGTTGGCTAAAAAGTCATTGGTTAAACTAAAATTTTAACTATTATATTTTTTATAGTTAATTCATCTTTTTCAGTCGACAATTCAACTGTTTAGTTATAAATTTATGTACTTTGTTGAAAATTCATCATTCATTTTGTAATTGAAAATGCATAATCTGATTTGAAATATTTATCTTTTTGGTCAAAAACAAAACTACTTTGTTGAAAATTCGTCTTTTTGGCTGAGAATTTTTTTTTCAATTAAAATTATAACTATTTTATTTTTGATTAAAAAAATATATTTTGTGGTTGAAAATTCAACTATATGGTTTAAAATGTATGATATTTGTTTAAAACTTTTCTTTTGGGTAAAAAAATTATATTCTTGATTAAAAATTCTTGTTGGTAGAAAATACATATCTTCAGCTGCAAATTTATCTATTTTATTGAAAATTCTTTTTTTTTACAAAAAATTAATTTTAAAATTGAAAATGTAACAATTACATTTTCAATTACAAATTTATCTGTTTTAGTTAAAAATTCATAATTTTGGCTCAAAATTCGACTATTTTGTTTAAAAAATCATTATTTTTCAGTTGAAAATTGATTTTTAACTTAAAATTTAACTATTTTGGTTGAATATTCAGCATTTCAATTAAAAATTAATTTCTTTGGTTAAAAATGTAGCTAGTTTCCTGAAAATTATTTCTTTTTTTTTGTTGGAAATAAATTTTTCAACTGAAAGTTTATCTATTCTATTTTTGGTTGAAAATTGGTCCTCTTTAGTCAAAAATTCAACTGTTTGGTTAGAAGTTTATTTTTTTCAGTTAAAAATTCACCTAATTTGTTAATAATGTATGTAATTTGTTGAAAATTTGTGTTTTTTGTAAGAAAATTATTCTTGTTGATTAAAAATTCAACTGTTTGGTTTTTCATCCAAGTTATTGAAAATTTATTTACTATGTATTATTTACTATCTAAGTTTATTTATTTGTTTTTAAGTTTATATATTTGGAATTTTTCTATAATTTTTGAATATTTCAGATATGTTTAATCACAATTTCACCAAAACTTTAAGTGTAAATAATTAGTTTAATTTTCAATCCAACAGATTTTGATTTTAAACCAATAACAGTTGAACTCATAAAAAAATTTTGTAAAAAAAGTTGTTAAATTTTTTAACTCCAGAACATAAACTCTTGGAAGGAAAGTTCAATTGTCAACCACATATGTGAATTTTCTACAAAGAAAATTAATTTTTTACCAAAAAAGATAAATATTCAACAAAATACATGAGTTTTCATCAAAAAAAGGTTAACTCTAACTAAAAATGGAGCAGTTTTATTTTCGTTAAAAAAACAATTATCAATAAATTTTTTTTTAAATAATTCAATTTTCAATCAAAAAGATGAGTCTTTAACAAAAAATGAATTTTGAACAACGTAGTTCAACTTTCAGCCCAGCCTAGCTGAATTTTCAACTTAAAAAGATAAATTTTTAACAAAAAATATCATAATTGATACTTAAACTGAAAAAGATTATAATTATAATTAAAAAACAGTAGAATTTGACCGAAAAGCCGAATTTTCATTAAAACAGTTGAATCATCAACTAAAACAGATTAATGTTCAATTAAACGGTAACATTTTTAATCAAAAGGGGATAAAATATCTACTAAAAAAAATAAATTTTTAAATCAAAGAAACGAATTTTCTACCCATAAGTGTAATTACAAACCATAAAAAATTTTCCAGTTATGAAAGAAAAAAAATACAACTAAAGAGATGAATTTTCAACTTAAATGATGAACCTTTAACAAAAAAATAAATTTTTAATTAGGCAGCTTAAGTTTCAATCAAGTACTTGAATTTTCAACTAGAAAAAGGACAAATTTGTTATTCCCTTAACACTTTTCAAAATTTTTAAAAAGTTTCTGGATTTTGTGTTTGAAATTTAAAAAAATTGATATTTCGTTTCAGATTTTTTGAAATCTTTAAAGTTTATAATAATCTCTAAATCAATTCAAAAGTTCTAAATATCTCTAAGAATTAATCGAATTTTTTCTAACATTTTGTACTCTTGCAAAGTTGAAAAATGTGTCTTTAAAATCTTCTACATTCTCCCTCAAAATTTCACGAACTCATCTGAAATATTTTAAATTTTTGTTAAGATTGAAATTATTTTTGAGTTTTTTCAAAGCTTCTAACACTTCTAAATATCTTTTAAAATAATTCAGTTTTTCTAAAAAAATTTGAAATACCGAAAAGTAAAAAAATTGTTTCAAAATCATCCAGATTCTTCTTCGATATATATTGAAATGATCAAAACTTAAAATTAATCTTTCACAATAAAATCTGAATCATTAAAATTTTCCCAGAAATCTTATTTTAGTACTTACAATTATTGTGTCACGGGTACCGAAAATTTTTGTGTTACCGGTACCGACAATTTTTTCCCCTGTTACCATAATCTCATTTTATTCCATCTCTCAAAAATGGTGAAAAAGTTCACAAATTACAGGTAGAAAAATTTTAAGAACAGAATTATTTCCCAATATTGAAATATAATTTAGAATTAAAATTTTTCCTTCTATCAATAAAGTTTAGGAACTTTTAGAAATAAATTGTTTTAGGAAATAAAACAATCAGGTTTTTGAGAAAAATGTATGCCAGATCTCGTTAACACAACTTTTGAGGAAAAGCATATGAATTTTAGAAATTAACAAAAATTATAATTCTGAAAATTTTAGTATTTTTTAAAATGTTGAAAATTTTTTAGGTTTCTGAAAATTTTGCTTTAATTTTTTTGTTTTTTATAGTAATTCATCAGTAATTTATGATCACTTATCGCTTTAAGTTTAAAAATTTCTAAAAAATTTTGTAATTTTTTTGTAATTTATCATTAGTTTATAGTAACTTATCGTTTGGAGTTGTGACAATCTGCTGAAAAATCTGTTAACGCGATTAACTGGACGATTAAATTTTGTGAGCGGAAAATGTAAGCTCATAGGTGCATTATTTTCCACCTCGGATATAAATCTTTTGTTGCTTAGGGAGAAAAAGTAAACTTTTTCTCCCTCTGACGTCAACATGCTTGAAAAGCACCACTGTAGTCCCGCCTTACAGGTATCGAAAAGGACTAAAATCAGGCATTTGTTATATAAATATTCCTATGAAATAGTGTTCAAATCATTGGCGCCAATATTATATTTGAATTACTCGGTCGATATTTACCGTTGTTAATTACTTTTTTCAGATAATTTCGTGATATAATTAAAATTGCTTTTGCTATTTATTTCCTCTTTACTTTTATTTGCAGATCTGGATAATATTTATCCAACGCTCTTACCTCAAAAAGTTTTTTTGTGGACGTAGTTAATACTTTAATTACTCCTTGAAACTTCAACAAAGTTGTAATACGAATTACCCACATTGCCAGGAATTGTGTCTTAATTAAAAATTAAACATTTTGAAATTTCAAGGTTATAAAATTATTTATTATTCATCTATTGCTCACTTATAGTTAGGATTTCAAGCGAGATCGGCAATTTCAATGAAGTTTTCTTTCTAGTTTGAAGACTAAAAAAAATTATAAAATAAAAATGTAATATTTTTGTATAAAAAAAACTTTTTTTATAATGAAAATACAGCAATACAGTATCTAGTGTATTTGTTCACGTCTTCGAGACGCATCGATTGGCCTATTGTCAAACCTTTTATGACATACTAGTACCAATTTATGCAGTTTAAAAAAATAGCTTATTCCGTTTATATTAGAAAAACCTTTTTGATATTCAAATTACAACAGTACGATATGTAGTCAATCTGTTTACACCTACGAGACGCATAGCTCGACCTCCTGTTAAACCTTTTATGACCCATCAGTACCGATTAATAAAGTTAAAAAAAAAAATTCTATTTGGTTTATATTACAAGATTTTTTTTTATATCAGGAATACAACGTTAATGTTACTTACATGTTTGTTTGCGTCTTTGAGACTTGTTGAATCACCTATTGACGAACTTTCTATGACCTCATGTCAGCTAGCAATACCAATATATAAATTAAAAAATATTTTGTTTATCTTATTGGTATAAAGAAAACTTTTTTAACATTGAAAATACAGCAGTATGTATATGATATATTCGTTCGCGTCTTCGAGATGTATCGATTGCCCAATCGTAGAACTGTTCATGACGTACTATAACCTGTTAATATTGTTTCTTGAATTTTATAACGAAATTATTTTCTTTGTTTTTAAGAGGATTTTTCAAAAATGAGGAATATATGAGTATTGTATTCAATGTAATTGTTCGCGTCTTCGAGGCGAGTGGATTGACCTATTGACGAACATTCGATGACCATTCTTAATCAATAAACAGCGACTTAGAAAGTTTAAAAAAGGGTGACATTGTTTATATGCAGAAAACTTATTTTTTAAAATTAAAGTATAACACTACCGCAACTTAAAAAGTTGTACATTTGGGCAGAAAATATCGATTGACTGTTTGATGGGCTCTCCGATTTTCTGAAAATAAGATTTGCGGTAAGATAGTAAAATAAGCTTAAAAATTATTAAAAATATTTAATTTTTTTATTTTGTTCAAGAAGAATATCTCTTTATCGGTAAATAAATTCATTTAAAACCCATGAGAATGACAAATGCTCGTAAAATAAGCACAAATAAATAAATGTCAATAAATTCACAATGATAGTGAATACGTCAATAGTACTTGGCAGCGGTATCTTCATATTGAAATAAAAGAAGGAAATGTGTTGATATTTTTATTTTATTTTTTGGGTCTGCGAGATATAATATTTCTTAAATTAGTGTAGAAATATGCAGCAGTAACGAATGCCAAAATCTTATTTTCAAATGTTTGGAATCTTCCGGATACTGTGATTTTATATTAGTATCCTGTGAAATTCATAATGAATATTATTCACAAAGCAGAAATTTTTCTGAACTGACAATATTTATTTATAAAAAAAAAATAAGGTCAATATTTTATAACGAAATGACAAAGAGAAAGAAAAAAGATTTGAGGTACACGTAGAGTTGAAAAAGAATAAATTATGCAAGGAATAGTTAAATCACGAATTGGAAATATGGGGTTTTATGTAGAGGCAAAAGCAAACTGAGAAGCGCTTTCGGTCGTTGTCTCGACACAAATCGATATCACTAAAAAATCCACGAAGTTCAGTTACAGACGGAATAACCTTCTAGGAGGGTAAAGGCATTGATCTGGTGAAATTAAAGAGATCCCAGACAAAATCGAACAAGCCTTGTATACCAAAGAAATTCTTTCATGCCCTTAAGTAAAAAAAATGTATTCCTAATTTTAACCATATTTTCATATAAGTTTATCAATTTATAATCTAATTTTTTTAACACGACTCTAATCAGTATTTTTCCTATCCCATATAAGAAAATAGGTGTGAACAATCTATAAAAAATCTTGCACTCATTATTGTTGACTACCTGATTAGTTGCATACTGCCTGGTATTGCTTTGAGTGCTTGTTCTCAGTTTATTCTATTGAATTTTCTGAAATTTTGTAAATTGAAATTTCCATATGAAGTTTTTCTTTTCTGGAAATTTTTTTTCTGAAAATTTATTTCTAAAAGACAAAATAAAAATTTTATAAGATTTTTTAACAAAAAAGGTGACAAATCTGCTTTTAACTGTGAGACCCAATGTTTTAAAAATGACAAACGAATTTAATTCATAACCCCTTAACTACATTAAATTTATTTCTCAATAAAGATTAGAAATTGTCTGCATTATCAATTTGATAAATCGGAAATTCTAAACAAGTAATTTTATTTGATGATAAATTTTATTTTTGAAAGTTTCCAAACGTTATTGATGGAAAAGAAAATTTAAATTGCAAATGTTTTTCAATATTGGGAAATAATTTTGTTCTGAACGTTTTGTTATCACACTATACTTGTAAAATAATAATAAGAAATAAATATTTAAAAATTTTAATGATTTAGAATTTCTTTTACCAAAATGTAGATTTTAAAGATTTTTAAGTATTTTGAAAGGATTCAAGATAATAATTTCAAAATTTTGCATTAGTTTCATAAAACTTGGACCTTCTTTCTCGATAAATAACAAATACTTTTTAGAGACATTGAAAATTGTTTTCTTTAAAAAAAATTATTAGACTTTAAATAAAATTTTTAATTTTGAATAACTTTTTGTTATTTTATATTAGTAATTAGACTTTGAATATAAAATTTATAATTTTGAACAATTTGAATTCGAAGTTATGATATTCCTTTTTTTAAACCATTTAAAATACTGTCTTTGCTTTTTTTTATTGTTTTCGATAATTAATGCTATAAAAAAGTTGTATGAATAGAAATTTTATTTTTGAATTAAAACTTCTTTGAGAGTAAGAAAAATAACCGCCCGTATAGCGCGCATTTCGCCCAGTTTTAATTTAATTTTGATAATACTTTATATTTTTATCAACGAAATTGCGTGGCTTCTTCTTCCTTTTCCTAAAACTAAACCTGTCAGTTGTCTGCTTTTGTTTTCTTTAATGCTCTTAATTGACTTTCAGGAAAATGCTATCCAAAATACTCTAATGCGAATGGTTCTGACGTTAATCCTATAGGACGTTATTTAGTGAGAATATTTCAGGAACACGTTTTCAAAGGAAAATGAAGAGTAGGTAAAGGAGAAGTTCTACAAAAGGTTATTTTTTAATGCCTTAAGCTTAAAGGTTATCAACTTTCTTATTAAATAATTTGCAAGTCTTTGAAGCACTAACAGACAGAGGGAAATGCATTACGCGATCAATATTAAACTACTAGAAGCAAATGCACGCGCGCAAAGCGCGCGTTCACCTTTTTCGATTTTTATTTCCTAATATTGAAAGCTAAATCAATTTTAAAAAATTCATGACAATACATTCTTATACATTCAGTATATATAATATATTATCTGTTGTTAAATTTATTCTCGGAAAGAAGAAAATTGTTTTGGTTCACGTGCTATTTTAAAGTTATGGTGAAATAAACTACATTTGGCAATAATCGAAAAAGATATTTTGCAGAGGTTTTGTTGAAGTTAAAAATCTTTAAAAAATAATAAATGTGAAATAAAGATAGTGTATTGCTGTTTTACAAATAAAAAATCATTTAAAATAATAGAAATTATAATCAAATTCTCTATATAAATATTTCAGGAAAGCCTCTCAAAACAGGAACAGTTGTCTGGTCATTTGTGAGTTAACAAACATTTTTTCAGTTAATTAAAGTTGAAAAATGAAAAGCTTAAACCCTGAAGAAATTTTCAAT
Source organism: Amphibolips quercusostensackenii (assembly GCA_032357855.1). Classification (NCBI taxonomy): domain Eukaryota; kingdom Metazoa; phylum Arthropoda; class Insecta; order Hymenoptera; family Cynipidae; genus Amphibolips; species Amphibolips quercusostensackenii. The sequence continues at coordinate 42,039,835 of JAUELO010000179.1, read as the reverse complement.
TTAAGTATCATATAAATTTAAAGTATTTAGAGTTAAACAATTATAAAATTATAAATTTATAAAACTTTTGAAAATGTAAAATCAAAAAGTAGAAGCCCTATAATGTATGAGACATTATTTCTGAAGTACCATCTGTTTTTGTGATTTATAGCGTCGTTGATACTAGAATTTTTTAAATTTTTACTAAAAAACCTTTCCAATGATTACAAATGTCACACATTAAATTTTTTGATATGGTAAAATGATTAGTGAAAATTTTGGTCCCCCAATCATTTTGAATATATTCTATCGTTCAATGTAAAATGTTTTGAATTCAAATGTATTTTCCTTAAGTATTCTTTAAATCGAGATGGGAAATCTGAAAAAATGAACCGTTTTAAGTTATATGACATCAAATTTGAACAATGCCGAAAAAGTATTAGACAGTTTCAACACATCCCATTAATCAAAAGCATTGCTAAAAAAATTGACATTAAAAAATAAAGTTCTAAAATAAATTCAACTTTTGTCAAGATTAGGTTTCCTTTTTTTTCTAAAAAATGTAGATTTTTTTTTCAAATATCTTTAGGGTGAAAAATAAACATATTATTATTTAACAATTCATGACTTTAAATGTAAAAAAAATATTATGGTTAATAGAAAGAACATGAAGAATTCTATCCAAGTTGTAGTGAAAATACGATTTTGAAAATTGCCATTGAAATAATCATAATAATTTCCTGATTTTTAGTCCAATTTTTAATTTTTTCACTTCTATTCAATTCCTAATAATAATTCCTTAAAAAAAGTTAAAAATCTGCAAAACTGGTAAAAGTTTGTAAAAATGTAATGATTGTATATGTAGGAGCATTTGAAACTGTATATTTTAAATTAATATTATCTGCTCAACAACGCTAACATAACAAAATTATACAGTTAGAAATTTGTAATGTTTCTGATTAAGCGTTTAAAAATTGAGGCACTTCAAAAGTAATATATTTTTTTAATAAAGGAATTTAAAAATAAAAATTGGAATTATACACATTTTAAAGATTCTGCAATTCATTATTAGGTTCTATTATATCAGGAAGTATCAAGTGACATTAAGACTAACTGGATAGATTTTTCTAAACTAATAAATGTGATTTCTGTAAAAATGTAATATCATTTTTACCGGTTAAAATTTAGGAATATGAAATTATAAAGCTTTAAGTTTAATCATTCTATAAAATCTGAAAATTAATCATTTCAAAACCATTTTCAGATGTTTTATCAACATTAATTTTTTATTTTTTTATATATATTTATATATTTATTTATATA